>JAUMHN010043525.1:0-52756 GCA_032360265.1 Heliamphora ciliata | reverse complement strand
ATTCTGTTTTTTTTTTTACATTTTGCATACTTAATATTTAATTTCTTAGTTAACATATTTATAAATAAAATAAATACAATCTATAATTAGATAATATAACTTGGTAAGTGATAATTAATTACAGTTCTTTAATTGACTCAAATTTCCTAGTAATTATAACTTTCAAAATTAAAATAATAATAACTAATAGATTATGGAACCATTTATTTTTAAATATTTAAGAATTTATATAATGTATATAATAAAATAAAAATAACATAAAACTTTTTTAATTTAAAAAACTAATACTTTTTAAATTTTTTAATATTTTTAATTTTAACTTTATTTTATATAATATATATTTATAATATATAGACATATTATAATAAATGATGCTCTTCACATGAGACTCTTCTTCTACATGAGATCCTAGGCAAACACCTCATATGTCTACGGGTTGAGCCAACCCTGCGCATAGAATTGTTCAATAGACTAGTAATAACATGTTTAATTTTCACAATGTAGAATTGGATTAAAATATTTTATAACAAATTTACCACCATACTCTCCTCACCAGAAATATGTTTCACTCTCTAAATTAGATTATATTTATGTGCAAATAAAAATTGTATAACATCTTTAGATCATATATAGGAAATTAAAAATATTTTAAAATTACAAATAACACCCAGAACAATTGATATGTTAGAAAATATCAAATAACACCCAGAACTGTGTTGCTTACAAATTGCCAAAAAAAAAAAAAAAAACTGAATTCGTCCAATGCCTATTTGGTTGCTTAGAATTACTAGAAAATAAACTAAATTCGAACAAAAAAGAGTTGGTTGGATTTTGTTCTTCACGGTCACGGATCTCAATTCTTGGTCCTCCAACTATTGATTTGTCATCCTGAATGGGAGTATTTTCGTCTCGTCAGGCCGGTCTTAGTGAACTGCCTTATGAATACCATCTCCCACCAAGGATTGCCGATCCCTATCATAGCCTTTGGTGATTAATAAGTCTCTATATAAGGAGAGTGATAGAATTGCGAATCTGTGTCTTCTTTATTCACAGTCTCGTATATGTCTCTATTGAGAGAAAATAGTGTGTCGTCTCTGTCTCTATCTCTATCTCTATATCTATCTCTATCTCTGTTTCATTTTTTTTATTCATAGAATTTTAATTTTTTTTATATAAAATTAAATATGTATTTTATTTGATAGATCTCATTTAATAATTTTT
The DNA here is from genome assembly GCA_032360265.1 of Heliamphora ciliata. Classification (NCBI taxonomy): domain Eukaryota; kingdom Viridiplantae; phylum Streptophyta; class Magnoliopsida; order Ericales; family Sarraceniaceae; genus Heliamphora; species Heliamphora ciliata. Next base: position 51,535 of record JAUMHN010043525.1, on the reverse strand, counting down.
CAAAATATAAATTTTATCAAAAACAAAATTATAAATGAAGAGTTATGAAATTTTAAAGTTTATAAACGAATTTGAGAGGGAGATCGACAAGTGCTGAGAAGCCAAGCAAGTCAGCTCCTACATGCACCATCTAATTTTTCTATAAGCTCACTTTTTATGTGAAGTACAATTTTTCTATATAGCTATATGTAATGCAAATGAAAAGTGTATCAAAAAATTTAGGAAGTGTAATTAGGTAAGTGGTGGGCAAATGAACATTTTCGAAATGAAAGATTGACTTACTAAGCTATGAAAATTTTGCACCAGAACTTATAAATTAAACAAAATCAAACTAAATATTTGTCCCAATCAATTGAGATCGGCCATGATAGAGATTGGTAATCGCTGGCCGAACATCTGGGAAGGATGAGTGACTGAGAGCAGAAGGACTAGGCTGGCCATACCCGACCTATTAATCGGAACGCCCGAGATTCTCTCCTTGATTTAAGGAAACACTCCTGTTACTACCGGGAGGTACGCATTTCTTGTGGTATTAAAAGATTCTTGGGCGTGATGCGTGGGATTTTACATTATCGACATCCAACTCTCTAACTCTCCTATATAACTAAAGGAACACCCTTGGTACAGGTACGAAATAACTTGATTCTCATATAAAAACCATTTTCATTAGACAAAGACTGACTTAGGCATCGGAGGGCATTCGGCTAGCATCCCACCGGTGTTAGTCTTTGATTTTTGATGTTTCAGGCCTTTCTGCTCGAATCCGTCATCGAGATATCATCAATTGGTGCCGTCTATGGGAACTCTTCTTCTTTCTTTCGATATACTCGGTGGAAACGAGAGCCATGACCTCTGACAACAATCGCCAATGCCCCCGGCGGTGAACGGTGCCGCTGACCCACGCGTAGATCAATAACTGGCTGACCTGACCCACATAGTCTAGGAGTTGGCACAACAGACCCCTTCTCTCCACCAACGATTCGAGGTTCAGGTGACGGGACCCCCACCTGTCCATGTTGGCCTTTTAGAAGCTACAAGGGCTAACCTTCTAACCCCAAATCTTGGAGGGCGGGGATAGCCTAATCCCGCCCGTGACGATGTCCCCTCTCGAAAAGGACAGGAAGCTAAGGGAAATGTTAACAACCTTCATGACTGTAAGGAGGTAGAAAGTCGACCAACCAGCTCGGAGATCGGGGATCCTCGCCGCATTGGGAAGACCTATCCGGACATCAGGTTTGAGGTTACTACCATGATTGAGTTAGAAATGAGACGAATGAGAGAGCAGCTTCAAAACATCATGGAGGTCATTAAAGACAAGAAGACTTGGGGTGTGGATGAGATGGTACAGAGAATCGACCTCCCATTCTCGCTTATGATAATGATAGAGCCCTTGTTATCAAAGTTTAAGATACCTTAGACGGAAGCCTTTGATGGGACAAAAGATCCCCTGCACCATTTGGAGACCTACAAGGCCTTCATACACCTCCATGTAGTCCCCAATGAGATCATGTGCCAGGCATTCCCCAAACCTTGAAGGGGTTAGCCTGCATCTAGTTCAGTCGCCTCAAGCATGGATCCATCAGCACATTCACTCAGCTTAGTAAACTGTACATAGAACACTTCATTAGTAGCCAGAGGCAGCGTTGATTAGCCACATACCTGCTGAACTTGAAGAAAGTAAACGGGGAGTCGCTCAGGGACTACGTGTCCCGGTTCAATGCGGAGGCACTCCAAGTCGATGACGCGGATGACAAGGTGGCCTTAATAGCATTTATGGGAGAGTTGCAACCCACCAAATTCTTGTTTTCTCTGTATAAGGCACCACCTGAGAGCATGGTCGAGTTGTTGATGGCCAAAGCTTAGAGGCATATGAATGTAGAGGATGCAATGAATGCAAGGAAAGACAAGACCAACCCCAGGCCAGAAAGCAAGCCTGAGCACCAACGACCAAGCGAGTTAGACTGACCGAGGAGGTCAAGATAAGAGGAAAGGGCGAATCCCAGGCACTCAAACAGCAAAAGACCGCGAATCCCCCCAGTCGGTTTGAGAGGTACACTCTCCTGAACACACCTTCTGACCAGATTCTGTTGCAGATACACGACGACCTTGACCTGAAGTGGCCAAGAAAGCTAAAAACCACACCGGATCGAAGGAACCAGGACAAGTACTGTAGGTTCCACAAAGACCACAGACACAACATAGAAGACTGTTTTGACCTAAAGGAGCAAATAGAAGCACTGATTCAGAGAGACCGGCTGCGTTGTTTCGCGGCTGACCAACCGAGCAAGGAAGAGCCATTGAAGGCACGAGAGGAAGCTTAGCCAATCGGGACATAGATGGGGAGGTTCAAGTGATACCTAGAGGATTCGCAGGCGGCGGAGACACCAGCTCATCTAGACAGGCACATTCGAGGAGGCTGCGAGTAGAGGTAATGATAGTAGTCCTCACCACTGGTCGATCAGTAAGAAGCCAGATGGATGAGAGGGACGTGATCACCTTCTTAGAGCTCGATGGAGAAAGGGTTCAGCATCCCCATGATGATCCCTTAGTATTCACGATGGTGCTAGCTAACTACCGAGTATGGTGAATACTAATAAACAACAGAAGCTCAGCAGATATCCTGTTCTTAAAGGCCTTTGAACAACTTAACATTGATAGAAGCAGGTTGACCCCAGTCAGATCCGCCTTAGTAGGGTTTATGGGGAACGAATCTAACCCCTTGGTGCTTTCGAGCTGGCCCTGACCATGTGAGTCAGCTCGAATTAGTCCATCTAGCAAATCACATTTTTAGTGGTCGATTGCCCCTCGGCGTACAACGCCATACTGGGAAGAACAACCCTCAACCTCTTTAGGGCGGTCACATCCACATTCAATATAACCACGAAGTTCCCAACCTTCTTGGGGTCGAACAACTCAGGGCAGATTAGATCACCGCGAGGGAATGTTATGCCACCTCCCTCAGGGGACCAAAAGGCAAGGAATTGCTAACAATCGAGGCATTGGAGTCCTGGGAAGAAAATAAGAGGGAACGACCTGAGCCAATTGAGCAGCTTCTTGGTCTTCCCCTCGATCTAGGCCAGCTAGATCAGAAGGTGTTCGCTAGCAGTCTCTTACTCGAGCCCGAGCAACAACAGTTGTTGTAATTCCTACAACAACATCAGAAGGTGTTTGCCTGGACGCACGAGGACATGCCAGCTAAACGGGCAGAAGTTATGGAGCACAAGCTTAATGTGGAAGTGGGAGAATATTACCATGGATTTTGTGTTGGGACTTCTTAGATCGCCGAGTGGGCATAATGCCGTTTGGGTTGTGGTGGATAGATTGACCAAGCCCGCGCACTTTCTTCCAATCCGCATGACAAATTCGGTTGACAAGCTTAGCAAGCTTTATGCGAGTGAGATCGTTAGACTCCACAGGATGTAACGACCTGGTTCGGACCCTAATTGTAACAACGTAGTTGATAATGACTCTTATAAAGACCCAGTCCAAACTGTAGTATTAGTAACGGTTAGCCGACAAAATCTTAAGTCACTGAAAGATCAAAAACCTTAACTCGATTCGAAAACTCTAATTTGATTCTGAAACCCTAAAAAAATTCAAAACTCAGGCAACAAAATCTTAACACCCAGAGAAGCTCTCAACATTCTAAATTAAGAAAATAATATGAAATATAAGATAAAAAATCAAGAATTCTCATAATTAAAGTAAAATGACCATTTTGCCCATAGTATAGTAAAAAATCTTTAAAATTCAAATTTTGACACATGGGCCCCCAAAATTAAGGATTTAAGTGCAATTAAGTAGCAAAGGACAAAATAAATATCAAAATAACAAAAATACCCCTTAGTGGTTGTCCACCTTGAAAGTTGTGCTAAAAAGTAGCTTTTTGCTTTTCTTTAAGGTTAAAAAGATGAGAAAAGCATCAAATCAAACATTATAATGGTCCAAAACTTATTGAACAAGTAATATACATAATAATATAGTATTATAGGCTAATAAAAGTAAACAAATTATTATTAAAATTCATACACAATAAAATAAGTCAAAAAGTCATATTTTATCAAATTAGCTTAATTTGACTTAAAAGACTACATCTATTTAATCAATTGATATGAAAATTATGATAATATATGAGAATACTATATTTATCATAATCATACTAAAATAATAGGTCTCAGTAGGAAAAAATATAAAAAAGATACAACAATTAACTTTTAATGCATTTTCTTGCACAATAAGAGCACGAAAACCAAGAAAACTCCCTTGATTAATGAAGGATCAGATTTTTGTCCCTCAAATTGACCCCTAGCTATAATTATCTTTCCCATATCTTATTTATAGACCTCAAAAGTTGCACCAAGTCAAATCTCCTCAAATCACATTAATTAAAAAGAAGGAAAAAAGTCCTTAAAGGTAGCTTTTTGTCTCCTTTATGTTTTCTAGCCCTTCCCTTTATAAACCAAGCCAGACACCCTCCTCTTCCCTTCATATTTCGTGCATATAGAGAGAGAAAGATTTGGTTGGGTGTTCTTGAAGTATTATACAAGTTTGAGGGAGATAAAGAATGAGGAGAAGAATAAGGAGCCGAGGAGAAGCAAGAGGTGTTTTCCTAAGGCTAAGTCCTTCCATCCTACCATCCTTGAGCCCTCTAAACAAGTAAGTAAAATTTATAAACCTTATAACTAATGTCCCTCAAAATATCCCTCAATTCATCTCTTTAAACACTTTAAAAATCGAGAACCGAAAACAAACCGAAAATGCGTCATAGTAACAAAATAGGGGCTGTTGTGTTCTTGAATGATATGAAATGCGTTTGTGTGTTGTTATCTTTGCGTTTGATGACTTCTAAGTATGCTGGAATCTTGATATTAATGTCTAAAATACAAGCATGCAAAGAAATAAAACAAAAACTTGACATGACATAAGTAGAAGACTTAGACCCTAAGAGACTTAATTTTTGAGAACATAGATGTTTCTGCCCTGAACTTTGGAATGCCATAACTCAATGTAAAAAATTGATCTAAGCATGTTATTTATGTCCAGATTTGACTTTTCGTATTTTCTTTCATCCAAAGTGGGTTTCAACTCATTTCCGTAAGTAGAACCCGAGATATTGCAATTTTATCAAAGTGTGTCATTTTTTTACCAGTTAATACTACCGACTTGGCAACCCCAGTTTAAAGTGAGATCCGAACTTTAGTCAAAACATGAAAGTTGTAGATAATATGTATATCTATCTAACCACCAAAAATTAGAACAAAATATTGAGTTTGGTAGGTCAACACTCCTTTGAAAGTCTCTGTTGAGTTTCAACCCTCATGGGACACTTCTGTCACATATATTTGTGTAGCCCAAAATCCCTATGTTTAGTGACCTATTCCAAAAGTGGTCTACATAAACATTGTAGCTAACATATGAAAGTACATTCTACCCAAACATCATACCTTAAAGCCTCGGGATGATACACCAAAACCACTTCAAACCCTTTGTCCAAAACTGGCTCTGCTGATTTTTGGCGGCTGACAGAACCTATTTTATAAAATGGCCAAAACATCTAACTTATTCCAAACAACTACCCATATCTATAAACATGAAAATCGTAGGGAACATGTTGAATTAGAACATACTCAAAAACGAGATCATTTGGACTTAATCTGATACCCCAAAAGTAAGACCAATAGAAGCATGTTTTTGGTAAAACCTTGAGAAAAGTGCTGATCCGTTTTTGCTTAGGATGTTTTGTTCACCATTTTGTCTTAATTTTGGGCCTTAGTGTTAAACATAAGAGTTGTAAAAAATATTTTTATCTAAATGGTATTTAAAAATTATAACTTGATTCCAGGCTTAGATGCCCCAAAACATTATCGCCCATTTTTATTTAATACTCGATTTTGGCCTTAAAAGTTACTAAGTGTGATTTGAGTATCCTTTGCTATGAGACCCTAGTTTTATATGATGATTGATTTGAATTAGTTGATTAGTATTTTTAAGTGAATGTATGATGATTTAGAACTCATGCTATCAAGTTTGAATTGTATCTTAGCTTGGACTATGCATACTTATACTTTATAATTAAAAAGTTGTACCATGAACTTTACCATGCTAGTTGATGTCATACTATAAATAGTAGTATTTGAGATTCATATTTCACATCATGGGCATTGTCATTTTCATCTTGGAATATTGGAGTCCATCTGCGTAAAGCGTTGTTGGGATGAGTTATTGTCCTTTTTGGTTCTAAGTCTAGGGCGTCCCTGATTGTTAATTTTTGTAAATATTTTGGTTTATAGACCCTGGGTGCTTCCCCGATATTTAAAATAGTTTATCATGAAAATTATTGGGTACAATGGGTTCGTCACTAGCATTCTGGTTTTGGTGGTTTGGACTTAGAGTTGACATTGGTGCGAATGCATCATATTTCTTAAGGTGGGAGTGTTTAGGTGCGTCCCAAACCCCACGTTGTTGTAAATTTCGCAGTAAAATAGTTGTGGCATGTAGCCAAGCGAAGGAATTACTATTTGCAACAAGGAGTAGTGATGGATTTAGGGTGCAATTTATTCATAATCATACTTCTTATGGTGATAGCGTTTAGGTTCATCCTAAACCCCACGTTGTTGCAAATTTCGCGATAAAACAGTCGTGGCTTGTAGCCAGGTGAAGGATTTACCATTTGCAATGAGGAGTAGTGATGGCTCTAGTATTCATTTTATTCATAAAGTCTGTCTCTTAGAATTTTTGACGTGAAATTCCTGTTATGATCTGGGTGTTTGTCGGCTTGAAAAATTGCATTGCATACACGGCATATCACTCGTATGTTTATTTGCTTTTTTGTTACCCTGCTATAAATTTTTCTATCTCCTCAACATTAAATTATACTGGGTGTTATAAGATATGCGTTGTGGTAAATTTTTTGCTGTGAGATTAGTTAGAAGGTTAAAGTATTTTGCTTCCAGGTCTTGGGCTCATGGCATTCGTGCCACAGGTAAGGAGGAGGAATTCTTTGAAAAAGTCGCTCCTGGTGAAGAGGAAGGTTTTAAAGAACAAGGCGAGAGTGGCAGGAGCTAGAAAACCCCGACAATACTAGCTGAAAGACGTAGTGTTCACCCTTTTGTGTATTGTTCTTTTGTTTTTGTTCAGTTCCCACGGGCCTAGTGTACTTTTTGTTGAATTTTTTGTGAAACGGTAATCACTATATATTTAAGATAGTTCAAAACTCTTAATGATGTAATATTTATGATACATAAATATGAATAAATGGCTAGAATATTTCTTTTTATTTATATTTATGTATGTCCCGACATGTCCGAAGGACGGGGCATAACAAATGGTATCAGAGTCTAGGTTCAACCCTTACCCACGCGACCGTGACCTAGGTGTAGAAGAATTTCATGTCCCTGAGTCCTGTGAAGTTATATATACTAACACTTTACCATTTATACATTATAAGAACTAAAATCTGCTGCGTCTAAGTCTTATAGCGAGTCTTGGTTGGACGTTACCGGGATCAAAAGTAATAGGGAATCTACATGTGAAGGACGAGTAAGGGCATCGAGATCAAAAACCGAAGATTCATGGAACGAGTTATCTTATTTAAGGGGGTTAGACAGGAGTACGTACTAGAAGAAGTTTTAGATATCACTTTGAGAGGCACCGTTAGAACCCCATAACTCTATCCCTAAGAGTTCCTTTCTCAAGCCTTTATGTCAACTCTCGTACCCGATTAAAGCCCTTTGTGTGCCCTCCTTTCTAATAACACCGGTTTCGAATGTTTGACATTGGTGAAATCTTTTGCCTTCATTTAGTTCTCTCGATCTTGATACTACACTTTTGTGCAGTAATTTCGTGGATTCTTTGTTTACTCTTGAAATCCTAACCTGGGAAGTCAACTTGGATGCTTGAATTGAAGTACGCTAGGCCGACGTAACTTTAAGGCAAATATCTAGTTTGGCTACCCATTGCTTGAACATATCTTTTGTCAAGATCTGATGTTATACAGATTGGTCCCGATAACATCCCTTTTGTAATCTTCGTTAGTTGTTTAGCTCTTATATCCAATGCATCTGAGACTCAACCAACCTCTCTATGTGGGTCAACAATGATTGCCTTAACCTTGATCCCTTGCCCCAATCCAACCATATCTTTTATCATGTTCCTTTTACCCTAGAATGACCAACTGCCTGAGAAAACGATCTAGTCATTGGAAGAGACATTCAAACCTTACGTACCAGCACATCAAGAACAAACGGTAGAGGCTAAGAGGAACAGAGTAACACTTCGAAAGACTGGAACGAAAATGAAAACATATGACTACAAGCAGAAAGTACATCTATGAGATTTTACATCAACGTGCGTTCCCTACTATACTCAACTGAGACCCGCATCTCACCTTCAGATTGATGGGCGATTCGAACGCACGATTTCAAACCATCAATGGCATGTTAAGAGTCTACATAGTGGGATTTGAAAAGATAGTTGAGGAATATATTTACCTTTGGTCAGAACCCACCTACAACAGTAGCTCTCGAGCCAGCTTTTGCAACTATATTAAGCTTTGTGTAGGAACAACGTTGTGAGTTATCAATGCGCTAAATAGAAATAAAAGGGACTAATAGATGGCGGGACAAGGACATAACCATGGAAGCTCAGTAAAAGTATGTGGGACTGGGGAGGAAGTGGACGTCCCAAGCCTAGCACAAATCTGGCAAGAACTAGCAGTCAATCTGGATGAGTGGCCAGTTTAGGAAGGAGAAGAGGTCAAAGAAGTAGGAGCAGGCAAAGAACTAGATGAGGTAGGAAATGAGGTAGGTGTTGAGGCAGAGGATGAGAATGATGAGATAGAAGCGGATGAAGAACCGAACGAGGCAAATTATGATGCCAACGACGACGATGAGGACGAGGATGATAATGATGAAGAAGAAGAAGGGGCAATTGCTTTCCCCTATGATCAGCTTGAGGCACTGCTACTGGAGACGGACGATGATGAAGCAATGGACGCATCAGTGTACTGGAGCTACCAAGATTACCGCAAACACTATCGTGTTAGAGAACTGGTGTATGCAAGAGTGTTCTCAGAAAAGACGTGGAAATGGAAAAAGCTTATCTTTTCCGAGATACATGGGTCCACTGAGGGTGTTAGAGAAATGTGACGAGACCACCTATCGTCTGAAGGTTCCACCAGGATTCAAAGATCTGTTGGGAGACAAGATGGATGCGAGGTGGATGCAGATACAGAAGCCTAGAGACAAGAGAGGAATCATCAACCCGCGCAACCAGGCAATCGACTTTAATAATCTAGAAACGTACCTGGAGGAACCAGTAGCCATACTTAACAGGACTCACATGGGACCGGAGGACTTTTGGCACGTGAAAGTCCAGTGGTGCTACTACGGTATCTACGAGGCGACGTGAGAGCGTGACTCAGTTATCCGCTACTTCTATCTGCATCTATTTGTCTAGGTCTTAGCATGTTAGGTGTTATATCTTTCCTTCGTTGGATATTGTACGTGTGTTCTATGAACTTTTAAAAACCTTATACTGGTTGTGTGTTTGAATGAAATGCAAAGATTTGCTGTTGAAATCTCTATAAGTACTACTTCTGCAAATCTCAACTTAACTTTACGAAATTCCAAAACATAAGAAATAATCAAGAATTTAAGATAACCCCAAAATCTCAACACTCTCCGAGGATGGCTGATAGATGATCAAACCATCGGCAAGCTAATGAACCCTTAGATGATGAAGCACTCAGAGTAGCCCAAGTTCTACGAAAACCACCGTTAGAACTCGGCAGTTTCACCCTTATGAGTTCCTTTTTTAAGCCCTTGTGTTAACTCTCATACCCAATTGAAGCCCTTGAGTACCATCCTTTCTAATATCACCAGTTCCGAATGTTCGACATTAGTGAAATCTTTTGCCCACGTTTAGTTCCCTCAATCCTGATACCACACTTGTGTGCAGTAACTTTGTAAATTATTTATTTACTCTTGAAATCCCAACCTAGGGAGTCGACTTGGATGCTTGAATTGAAGTAGGTTAGGCCGACGTAACTTCAAGACAAATTTCTAGTTTTACTACCCGTTGGTTAAACAACTCTTTTGTCAGGGTTTGATGTTGCACAGATTGGTCCTGAGAACATCCTCTTTGTAATATTCATTAATTGTTTATCTCTTATCTCCAATGCATCTAAGCCTCAACCGACCTCTCAATTTTGGGTCAATAGTGATTGCCTTAGCCTTGACGCCTTGTCCTAATTCAACCCATCTTTGAACCATCTGGGTTCTACCTTAAGATGTTCTAATCCCAGCTACATCTCGTACTTATACCATTAGAAATTCTCAGCTAAACGATTACCCATTCACTACCCTATGATCGCTTTCCTTGAAACTATCCTTATTGAACCCCGCACTTATTTTTGCCTGTTAACCTTAAAAACCTTGCCCCGTAGATCTGTGAGTAATGACGATCGTCAGGATATTACGTCATTAAACCTTAGCACTTTCGCAGAAAACTAGAACAACGCATGGGAATCTCTTAACACCTCTTCGAATCGTGACGTAGATCTTTTCTCAACATTACGACTAAAAACACATGTCAACATCTGCGTTTAACAATGTTTTGAAGATTAAGACCCCTAACTACAGAAATGGTTAAGTAAGGATTTATTCAACTAACTACATCTTTTCAAAGGTCCTGACTAGTAGAATTATACCATCAGCAGTCTACAGTAAAGGACAACAGCTTTACACCAAAGGACACACAACACCACCATGTGACATAATTCAGATCTTCCCCTAACTAGACCATAGCTGACCCACACCTCCGATAAACCGAGAAGCAAAAGATTCATACCGACAGTAGGAAAATAGAAAACAAGAGAAAAACTCAGGCTTATGATATCCTCAGTATGCAAGTAAAAGAAGAATATCTGTACACATCAATATTCACGCTGGCTTTTCCCACCAAAATATTAGAATCCAAATCCTGTCGTCCCCACCTTCAATGAAGAATTTTGACGACAACCATGAGCATCAGGGACCTGATGAAGAATTAACCATCAGACCATAATGGATCACATGGCTCGACATTTGCCTCAATCATACCATTTATCACGTTCATTTTTACCCTAGAGTGACCAACGACAGGAGAAAAATGATCCAATCATTGGAAGAGACATTCAAACCCTACATACCAGCACGTCATGGACAAACGGCAAAAGCTAAGAGGGATGGTGCAACTCTTGGAAAGGCTGGAATAGGAACAAAAGTATATGACTACGGACTTCGTCACTAGGACTATCAAGATCGCACTAAGAACACAACAACATTCGAGTTACAATGGGTTGCCTCACCAAGATTACTCGCTTTCTATTTGCTAAACCTCACCACACATCAGTAATTACTAGCAAAAAGTACATCCGTGAGATTTTGCAGCAACATGAGTTCTCTACTATATTCAACCGAGACCTGCATCTCACCTTCAGATTGATGGGCAATCCAAACGTACGATTCTGAATCATCAAAGGCATGTTAAGAGTATGCATAATGGAAATTGAAGAAACTTCTTACCTTCGGTTAAAATTCGCTTACAATAACAGCTCCAGAGCCAGCTATTGCAACCATATGAGATTTTCTATAAATAGTACTGTGCGCTATCAATGTACAAAATAAAAATAGAAATGGATTGATTGGTTAGAACAGATCTCTGCTAAATAAGAAAGTGAGACTTATAGTTTAATACCAGAAATCACATTGAGTCCCGGATAGTAGCAGCATTTTAACAATTTTAATTTCATACAATATGTTGTAAGAACGACAGGATCTCTTCAGATAAAATCACTTGTGGAAATAAAAGTGTTGAATGTTATGCCTTCACCTTATACGTAGAACCAACCTTATTGAAAAGTTCAATGACCCTTTTTTCTTTTCTCCTTCTTAAAGATAGCGGGACAAAGACAGATTGTAGATGTTTAGTAAAAGTAGGTGGAACTGGAGAGGAAGGGGACGCCTCAAACCTGGCATGAATCTTGCAAGATCTAGCAGCCAATCTAGATTGATCACAAAGAAAGGTACCCCAAGAAGGATTATGATACTTATCGGACCTAAGGGTACAGAATATCCCAACACTTGAGAAGAAAATTTTTTCCCGAACAATAGAAATTTGGATTAAGGCCACAAAACAACAATAAAAGCTTGTCGTAAGTGAAACTAGCCAAGGCATAAGATGACCCATTGCCCACTAGAACAACAACAAACAACAATAAAAGCTTGTCGTAAGTGCAACCAGCCAAGGCATAGGATGACCCATTGCCCGCTAAAAAGAGAAGAAGACAATCAAGGAGGATCACTAAGGAACAATAAGAAGATCATGCCCTTAAAACCTTACCCTCAAGATAACAGAAGGGAACAACTAGGAAAAAGGGTACCAAAATTAGTAATCTGTTATCAATGTCGGAAGCTCGGACATAAAAGGTCTAAATGCCCACTATGGAGAGGTTTAAACTACAACATCCATCAGCAGGAAAAGGGCTATAAGGATCAAATAAGTCTATTGTAGGAAGAAACAAATGGTTTGAAAAAAAAAAGTGGTGCAACCTGACCAACTAGAGAGCAATGAATGGAGTGTTCGCCCTTCACATGAGAAAAAGGTGTATGCATTGATGATCAGGGATACGCCGCATTCGCAAGTTCTAAGTTATACATTTGTTAAACTGGTTGCATCATCCCAGAAAAGGATACGCTTGAAGGACAAAGGTTTTTAGGTTAACACTAGTTAAACAACTCTCACGCCACAGATATGCGACGTGATCTTTGAAAATTGTGTAGTTGTCGGTCTAAGATGTTAGTAAGATAAAACAACCATTACCCAAAGTACTGAACGTATAATCCCGACCTTGTCCACACCCTCAGTAAAGAATGACTCAAGTAAACAAGGACACAACATCGAAGAGAAGAGATGCAAGTAGCCATCCACAACCTTCCACACAAAAATTTGAGCACGAAATTTATTTTAAGGGGTGTAGATAGTAGCAAGCCGATCCGGACCCTAGTTGTAACAATCCAGTTTGTAATAACCCGCGTAGCGATCCAGCCGAAACTCTAGTATTAGCAATGGTTAGCTGACGATATCTTAGATCGCTAGAAGGATGAAAATCCTAATTCAACCCGAAACCCTAATTCGACTCGAAAATCGTAAAAAGATTAAATACTTAGAGGCAAAGTCCTAATATTTAGAGAAGACTTTTAACATCATAAATTAAGTAAATAATATGAAATATAAGGTTAAAAATAAAAAATTCTCATAATTTTGGTAAAATTACCATTTTGCCCCTAGTATAGCAAAAAATTTTAAAAACTCAAATTTTGACACATGGACATCATAAATTAGATATTTAGATATAATTAAATAGAAAAAGATAAAATGACAAAAAATCCATTGAGTGGCCAACCACATTAGGATGTGAGTACAAAAAGTCACTTTTTCCCTTTTTAAGCTAAAAAATAATAAAAAAATTGTACAAATTAAGTAATGCTATGACCCAAGACTTTTTATATAAGTAGTATACATAATAATATAATAATATAGACCAACAAAAGCAAACAAATCATTATTTACAATTCTTACACAATAAATAAGTCAAAAAATAAATCCTTATCAAACTAGCTTAATTTTACTTAAAAGTTTAAACCTATTTAATTAATTCTTATACAAATTATGATAATTCATGAGAATACTAAATTAATCATAAACACACTAAAATAATAAGTTTTAGTAAGTTAAGACTCCAAAAGATACACAAAATTAATATTTTAAGTGTTTTCTTGCACAAAATGGTACAAAAACACACAATTTAAATCCCAAATTCATACAAAATCAGCTTTTGAGCCTCCTCAAATAGCCCCAGCCGAACTCCCACCAGCCATATCTGATATGTATATATCTCAAATAGAACACACCTCTTATGCACCCAATAGAATTTAAGAAAAATTAAATTAAAGTTTCCAACCATCATTGAAAACACTATCCTCTTTTTCTATAAAGATCAAGACCCAAACACCCCATTCTCCTTCATGTGGTTCAGCCAAGAGAGTGAGAGAAACCCAATTATTGTGTTCTTGAGGTGCTCTTTATGTCTTGAGAGAAAAAGGGAAGGAAGAAGAAGGAGAAAAAGAACAAGGAGTCCAAGGAGGCCTAGAGGAGTCTTAAAACCAAGTCTTAGCCATCCTTTTTCTTTAAGATTTTCAAAACAAGTAAGAAAATTTCCTAAAACCCTATGCTAATCTCTTGCAAAACATCCCTCAACCCATCTCTATAAACACCTCTTAGAATAAGAATCTAAAAATTTATCAAAAAGGCATCGTAGGGCCAAAATAGGTGATGTCCATATTTTGATGATTGTTAGATATGGTTGCATATGGCTATTTCTGAGTTTAATAACTTGTATATATTCTATGACCGTGATATATATGTATAAAGTACATGCATGTAAAAAAAATAAATTAAATCTTGGCATATCATGAACTAAGACATCAAAACCCTAAAAGGTCTAATTTTTTGGATGTTTTAACTTTCTGTCTTGAACATTGATTTATCATAACTAATTGTATAAATATGATCTGAGTGTGATTTTTATGTCCAGACCTATATTTTTAAGTTATCTTTCATAAAAAATTGGTTTGAAGTGATTTCATTTGGTAGAGCTTGAGATACACTATTTTTACTAAAGAGTGTTAGATTATGACCATCCAGATTTTTAGAAATGCAAACCCTAGGTCAGAATGAGAAATGAGTTCAGATCAAAGCATGAAACATGTAGAACACCTGTTTATTTTGTTGTCCACCAAAATTGAGCCTAAAACATGAAGTTTAGATAGGTCAAAACCCTCCTCAAAACCACTGTTGCAAACCTGTGACTGACGAAGTTCTTTGTCACATGTTTTTACAAGACCAGAAACCTATATTTTTAATGACCAAATCCAAATGTGGTTTTCATGAAACATGTAGATAACATATCAAACTATTTACTGACCAAAATTTAGCCCTAGATACCCTCGGATGGTCCTCCAAAAGGTTTATGCATTCTCTGTTGAAACTAAGTTCTGCTGAACCTTTTATAGCTAACTGAACCCATTTTATAAATTAACAAAAATCATTAACTTGTTCCAAACAATTAGCCTTATAACTAAACATAAAACTTGTAGGGGACACACTAAACTAGAACATATTCAAAATTCAGACCCATAGCCTTTAAGCAGGTGCCCCAAAACCGAGGCTAACAAAGGCCCAAATTCTATACTTTTCTTTGAGAAGTGCTGAATTGTTTTCTTTTAAATGAAATAAATGATCCATTTACCCTAGGATCTGACCTTAGTGTAAAATATAAAACTTGTAGAAAATATTTTTATCTAATGGGTGTCTAAAAAATAGAACTTAACTCCATGTCTAGGTATCTCGAAACACTGTTATGAGTTTTAATTTGACACTTGAACATTAACTTAATTTGGCTAAGTGTATAAGTGGCATGTCATATTGTGGTACTTAAAGATATACACTTTAAATGACTTATGTTGGATGATTGGGGTATCAAAATAATTAATTGATGAATAGCATCCATGCCGCTAGGTTGAATCTATGTCTCGTGAACTATAGCTTGTGCTTCATATACTTGTACTCCATGCTTTAATGAATTGTACCTTATGCTATACCATGCTTAGATGCCATGCTATATATCGTTGTACATAAAACGCATGTTGTACATCATGAGCATAACCATACTTGCATTTTGGCTTATCGGAGTCCCTTTTTATACCTGTCATTGTGGGTTGGGTTGTGTGGAAATCATTCATTTTGTGGTCTTGAACCTAGGGCGTCCCTGATTGCCAATTCTAAAAATGGATTGGGAGATTGTTTATTATGAAAGGGGTTAGGCACCATGGGTTTGTCACTAACCTTTTAGTTTCGATAATTTAAACTTTGAGTTGACGCCAAACGATCATTCTTGTCTTTAAGGTGGAATGTGTGTGCATTTTTGTTGGCCAGGGTTAAGGAATAAGGATGTTATTGGCCTGCCCCCACGCCATTGCCATTGAGTAAAACGGATGAGGCATGAAACCAAGGTAAGCGTTTACCTTTCGCAACGAGGCGAGGATAGGTTTGGTGATCAAATTCCCATAAGTCTACTCTAAAATTCTCGGTGTGGATATCATGTTACGGTTCTAGATGTATGTCGGGTTAGGCATTTGCATCGTATTTATTTACATCACGCACCTATATACTTGTTCTTATATATGCTTGCCTCACCGTAATTGTCAAATTTATCTGTCTCCTTGATTATAATTTGTACTGGGTGTTATATGACATGCGTTGTAGAATATTTTGTGGTGAGTTTGGTTAGAAGGTTTAAGGTGTTTGCTTTTGGGCTTTGGCTCATAGCATTCATACCACAGTTAAATCTTTTGTAAAACTGTAATCGCTATGTAATTTGAACAGTTCTAAACTCTTAATGATGTAGTACTTATTATATGTAACTATGAATGAATGGTTAGAATATTCTCCTTAAATATACTTATGTATGTCTCGACGTGCCCAAAAGACGACGCGCCACAGCTTGTATCTGAGCCTATGTATAGTGAACCTTCAGGCCTTGGGTTATGGGAGACTGAGTTTTATAGCGTCGAAACCCTATAGAGTGTCTATATTATTAATTTATCACTTATAATTCTAAAAACTTAAAATCCATACCTTAAGTTTCTCTTTCTAATCTTCACTCATCTTAGGATGGCATTCGGTATAGAGCTGGCTAGGGAACCATGCGCAGCACCGGAACCAGAAGACTCAGATCCCGAGAAAGAACCCACTGAAGAGCAAGACCCGATAGGCGTATTTTTGTTAGCATGGATGTTTCTGGATGAGTGGCCAATTTAGGGAGAAGTGGTCGAAGAAGTAGGAGCAGGAGACGAACTAGATGAGGTAGGAAACAAGGCAGGCATTGAGGTAGAGGATGAGAATGATGAGATGGAAGCGGACGAAGAACTGAATGAGGAAAATCACGATGCCGATGATGACGATGAGGACAAGGACGACGATGATTATTAAGAAGAAAGGGCGATTGCTTTCCCCTGCGATCAGCATGAGGCACCACTACCGGAGACGAAAGATGATGAAGCAACGAACGCAGCAATCTACTGGAGCCGCCATGATTACCGCAAAGACTATCATGTTGGAGAATGGGTGTATACAAGAGTGTTCCCAGAAAGGCCGTGGAAATGGAAAAAGATTGAGTCTTTCCCAAGATACATGGGTCCACTGAGGGTGTTGGAGAAATGTGACGAGACCGCCTATCGTCTGAAGGTTCTGCCAAGATTCAAAGGTCTGTTGAGAGACAAGATGGATGCGAGGTGGATGCAGATAATGAAACCCAGAGACAAGAGAGGAATCATCAACCCGCACAATCAGGCAATCGACTTTAACAATCCATACCAGTAGCCATACTCAACAGGACTCACATGGGACCGGAGGACTTTTAGCACGTGGAAGTCCAGTGGCACTGCTACGGTATCTACGAGGTAATGTGAGAGCGTGACTTAGTTATCCACTACTTCTATCCGCATTTATTTGTATAGGCCTTAGCATGTTAGGTGTTATATCTTTCCTTCGTTGGACATTGTATGTGCGTTTTGTGAACTTTAAAAAACATTGTACTGGTTGTGTGTTTGAATGAAATGCAAACATTTACTGTTGAAATCTCTATAAGTAGTTCTACAAACCTCAACTTAACTTTACCAAATCCCAAAACATAAGAAATAATCAAGAATTTAAGACAACCCCAAAATCTCAACACTCTCATAGGATGGCTGATAGACGATCAAACCACCAATAAGTTAACTAACCCCTAGATGATGAAGTACTCAGAATAGCCTACGTTTTACGAAAACCATCATTAAAACCCTGCAGCTTCACCCTTATGAGTTCCTTTCTTAAGCCCTTGTGTCAACTCTCATACCCAATTGAAGCCCTTGAGTACCCTCCTTTCTAATGTCACCGGTTCCGAATGTTCGACATATTGGTGAAATCTTTTGCCCTCGTTTAATTCCCTTGATCCTGATACCATACTTGTGTGCAGTAACTTTGTAAATCATTTATTTACTCTTGAGATCCCAACTTGGGGAGTCAACTTGGATGCTTGAATTGAAGTAGGTTAGGCCGACGTAACTTCAAGATAAATATCTAGTTTTACTACCCGTTGCTTAAACAAATCTTTTAGCTAGGTCTAATGTTGCACTGATTGGTCTCGAGAACATCCACTTTGTAATATTTATTAATTGTTTATCTCTTATCTCCAATGCATCTAAGCCTCAACTGACCTCTCAATTTTGGGTCAACAGTGATTGCCTTAGCCTTGACACCTTGCCTCAATTCAACCTATCTTTGAACCATATGGGTTTCATCCTAAGATGTTTTAATCCTAGCTACATCTCGTACTTATACCATTCGAAATTCTCAACTAAACGCTTACCTATTCAATGCCCTATGATCGTTTTCCTTAAAACTATCCTTATTGAACCCCGCACATATTTTTGCCTGTCAACCTTAAAAATCTTGCCCCGTAGATCTGTGAATAACAACGATCGTCAGGATATTACGTCATTAGACCTTAGCACTTTCACAAAAACTAGGACAATGCACCGGAACCTCTTAACACCTCTTCGAATCATGAGGTAGATCTTTTCTCAACATTACGACTAAAAACACCTATCAACATCCGCATTTAACAATGTTTTGAAGATTAAGACCCCTAACTACAGAAATTGTTATGTAAGAGTTTATTCAACTAACTATATCTTTTCAAAGGTCCTAACAAGTAGAGCTATGCCATCAGCAGTCTACAGTTAGGGACAACAACTTTACACCAAAGGACTTACGACACCACCATGTGACATAATTCTGACCTTTCCCAAACTAGTTCATAGTTGACCCACACATCCGATAAATCGAGAAGCAAAAAATTCATACCGACAGTAGAGAAATAGAAAACAAGAGAAAACCTCAAGCTTATGATATCTTTAGTATGCAAGTAAATGAAGAATATCTGTACACATCAATATTCACGCTGGCTTTCCTCACTAAAATATTATAATTCAAACCCTGCCGTCCCCACCTTCAATGAAGAATTTTGACGACAACCATGAGCATCAAGGACCTAATGAAGATTTAATCAACAGACCACAATGGATCACATGGCTCGATATTTGCCTCAACCATACCTTTTATCATTTCATTTTTACCCTAGAGTGACCAACCACTGGAGAAAAATGATCTAGTCATTGGAAGAGACATTCAAACCCTACGTACCAACACATCAAGGACAAACGGCGAAAGCTAAGAGGGACGGTACAACTCTTGGAAAGGTTAGAATAAGAACGAAAGTATATGACTACGGACTTCGTCACCAGGACTATCAAGATTGCACTAAGATCACGAAAACATTCGAGTTACAATGGGTTGCCTCACCAAGATTGCTCACTTTCTATTAGTTAAACCTCACAACACATTAGTAATTACTAGCAAAAAGTACATCCGTGAGATTTTGCACCAACATGAGTTCTCTACTATATTCAACCGAGACCCACATCTCACCTTCAGATTGATGGGCAATCCAAACGTACGATCTGAATCATCAAAGGCATGCTAAGAGTATGCATAAGGGAAATTGAAGAAAATTCATACATTCGGTCAAAATTCGCTTACAACAACAACTCTCGAGCATGCTACTGCAACCATATGAGATTTTATGTAAATAATACTATGCGTTATCAATGTACGAAATAAAAATAGAAAGGGACTAATTGGTTAGAACTGATCTCTGCTAAATAAGAAAGTGAGACTTATAGTCTAATACCAAAAATTACATTGAGTCAAGGATAATAGTCATGTTTTAACAATTTTGTAATTCCGTATAATCTGCTGCAAGAACGACAGGAACTCTTTAGATAAAACCTCTTGTGGTAATAAAAGTGTTGAGTGTTATGCCTTCACCTTATACGTAGAACCAACCTTATCGGATAGTTCAATGACCTTTTTTTCTTTTTCGCCTTCTTAAAGATGGCGGGACAAAGACAGAACCATGGATGTTTAGTAAAAGTAGGTGGAACTAGAAAGGAAGTGGACGTCCCGCGCCTGGCACGAGTCTTGCAAGATCTAGTAGCTAATTTTAACCGATCACAAGGAAAGGTACTCCATGAAGGATCAAGGTACTTATCGGACCTAAGGGTGTAGAATATTCCAACACCTCAGAAGAAGAATTTTTCCCGAACAGCAGAGGTTTGGATCAAGGCTGCAAAACAACAACAAACAGCAATAAGAGCTTGTCGTAAGTGCAACCAGTCAAGGCATAGGATGACCCATTTCTCACCAAAAAGTGAAGAAGACAATCGAGGAGGACCACTAAAGGACAATAAGAAGATCACGCACTCTGAACCTTATCCTCAAGATAACAGAAGGGAACAACTAGGAAAAATGGTACCAAAATTAGTAATCTATTATCAATGCTGAAAGCTCGGACATAAAAGGTCTGAATTCCCACTAGGGAGAGGATTAAACTATAATAGCCGCCAGTAGGGACAGGGCTACAAGGATCAAACAAGTCTATTGCCGTAAGAAATGAATGGTTTGAAAAAAAGTGGTGTAACCTGACCAACTAGAGAGCAATGAATAGAGTGTTCGCCCTTCACAGGAGAAAAAAGAAGTATGAGTTGATGATCGGGGGTACACCACATCTGCAAGCCCTAAGTTATACATTAGTTAAACTGGTTGCATCATCCCAGAAAAGGATACGCTTGAAGGACAAAGGCTTTTAAGTTAACACTAGTTAAAGAACTCTCACGTCACGGATTTGCGACGTGTTCTTTGAAAATTGTGTAGTTGTCAGTCTAAGATGTTAGTAAGATGAAATAACCATTACCCAAAGTGCTGAACGTATAAGCCCGACCTTGTCCACACCCTCAACAAAGAACGACTCAAGTAACCAAGGACACAACATTAAAGAGAAGAGATGCAAGTAACCATCCACAACCTTTCACACAAAAATTTGAGCACGAAATTTAATTTAAGGGGGTAGATGTAACAACCCGGTCCGGACCTGAGTTGTAACAACCCAGTTTGTAATGACTCGTGTATCAATTCAGTCCAAATTCTAGTATTAGCAATGGTTAGCAGACGAGATCTTAGATCGCTAGAATGATGGAAACCCTAACTCAATCCGAAATTCTAATTCGACTCGAAAATTTTAAAAAGACCAAATACTCAGAGAAAAAGCCATAATATTCAGAAAAGACTTCTAACATCTTAAATTAAGTAAATAACATGAAATATGAGGTTGAAAATCAAAAATTTTCGTAATTAGGGTAAAATGACCATTTTGCCCTAACACAACAAAAAGTTCTAAAAATTCAAATTTTGACACATGGACACCCTAAATTAGATATTTAAATATAATTAAGTAGAAAAAGATAAAATAACAACACAAATGACAAAAAACTTCCTTGAGTGGCCTGCCACATTGGGATGTGTGCATAAAAAGTCATTTTTTACCTTTTTAAGCTCAAAAATGAGAAATAATTGTTCAAATTAAGGAATGCTATGACCCAAGACTTTTTATACAAGTAATATGCATAATAATATAATAATATAAGACAAAAAAAGTAAACAAATCGTTATTTAAAGTTCTTACACAATAAATAAGTTAAAAAGTTAATTTTTGTCAAACTAACTTAATTTGACTTAAAAGTTTACACCTATTTAATTAATTAATATACAAATTATGATAATTTATGAGAATACTAAATTAATCATAAACACACTAAAATAATATGTCTTAGCAGGTTAAAACACTAAAAAGATACACAAAAATTAATGTTTTAGGTGTTCTTTTGCACAAAATGATACCATAATACAATTTAAACCCCAACTTGATAAAAAAATCAGCTTTTGAGCCTCCCCAAACAGCCCCATCCGAACTCCCACCTGACATATCTGATATGTATATATCTCAAATAGAACACACCTCCCATGCACCCTATAGAATTTAAGAAAAATTAAATTAATGTTTCTAACCATCATTAAAACTAAATTAATGTTTCTAACCATCATTAAAACCACAATCCTCTTTTTCTATAAAAATTAAGACCCAAACACCCCATTCTCCTTCATGTGGTTTGGCTAAGATAGTGAGAGAAACCAAATTATAGTGTTCTTGATGTGCTCTTTAAGTCTTGAAGAAAAAGGGAAGGAAGAAGAAGGAGAAAAAGAACAAGGAGTCCAAGGAGGCCTAGAGGAGTCTTAAAGCCACGTTCTAGCCATCTTTCTTCCTTTAGATCTTCAAAACTAGTAAGTAAACTTTCTAAAATCCTCTGCTAATCTCTTTCAAAACATCTCTCAACCCATCTATATAAACACCTCTAAGAGTAAGAATCTAAAAATTTATCAAAAAGACATTGTAGGACCAAAAAAGGGGCTGTTCTTGTTTAGATGATTGTTGGATATGGTTTCATGTGGATATTCTTAAGTTTAATAACTTGTTTATGTTCTAGAACTTTGATATATATATATATATATATATATATATATAAAGTACATGCATGTATAGAAAATAAATTAAATCTTGACATATCATGAACTAGGACATCAAAACCCTAAAAGGCCTAATTTTTTAGATGTTTTAACTTTCTATCCAAACTTTGATTTATCATATCTATTTGTAGAAATATGATCTGAGTGTGATTTTTATGTCCAAACCTAGATTGTTAAGTTATCTTTTATACAAAATTGGTATGAAGTGATTTCATTAGATAGAACTCGAGAGACACCATTTTTACTAAAGAGTGTCAAATTCTGACTATCCTGATTTGCAGACATACAAATCCTAGGTTAGAATGAGAGACGAAATTAAGTCAAAATATGAAACTTGTAGAACACATGTTTATCTTGCTGTCCACTAAAACAGAGCAAAAAACAAGAAGTTTGGATAGGCCAAAACCCTCTTCAAAATCACTATTGTAAATCTATGACTGACAAAAATCTCTGTCACATGTTTTTACAAGACCAAAAACCTATGTTTTTAATGACCAAATACAAAAGTGGTTTTCATGAAACGTGTAGATAATATATCAAACTATTTACTGACCACAACTTAGCCCTAGATACCCAGCCCTAGATACCCTCATATGGTCCTCCAAAAGGTTTATGCATTTTCTGTTTAAACTAGATTCTGCTGAACCTTTTATTGCTAACTGAACCCGTTTTATAAAATGGCCAAAATCATCAACTTGTTCCAAACAACTAGCCTTAGCACTAAACATGAAACTTGTAGGGAACACACTATACTAGCACATATCCAAAATTAAGACCCATCGCCTTTAATTCGATGCCCCACAACTGAGACTAATAGAGGCCCAAATTTTATACTTTTCTCTGGGAAGTGCTAAATTATTTTCTTTTAAATGAAATAAATGACCCGTTTACCCTAGGATCTAACCTTAGTGTAAAACATAAAAGTTGTAAAAATATTTTTATCTAATTGGTGTACATAAAGCAGAATTTAATTCCATGTCTAGGTGTCTCAAAACACTATTGTGATTTTTAATTTGACCCTTGAACATTAACTTAATTTGGCTAAGTGTATAAGTGGCATGCCATATTGTGAGACTTAAAGATATAGACTTTAAATGACTTATGTTGGATGATTGGTGTATGAAAATGATTAATTGATGAATAGAATCCATGCCACTTGGTTGAATCTATGTGGCGCCCCGTCCTCCAAGCACGTCAGAACATTTATAAGTATAGAAAAGAAAAATATTCTAACCATTCATTCATATTTAAATATCATAAATAGTACATCATTAAGAGTTTAAAACTGATTAAAAGTACATAACGATTACAGTTTCTCCAACAAATTCAACAAAAAATTACAATACGCTCGTGGAAACCGAACAAAAAAGAACAAAAGGTAAAAACTCAATTCTTCAACTAGCATTGTCAGAGTCCGCTGGCTCCTGCCACTCACTCTGTTATTTAATTTCATCTTTTTCTTCGGGGGAGACTTTCTCAAAGAACTCATCACACTCACATGTGGCACGAATGCCATAAGCCAAAGCCTAGAAGTAAATTCCCTAAACCGTCTAACAAACTCACAACAAAATATTCTACAATACATATCGTATAATACCCAACACAATTTAAGGCAAAAAAGACAGACAATTTAAGTTTTTCAACAGGGAATGCATATATAAGAACAATTATGCGAGTGCGCGATGCAGATGAATGCAATGCAGATGCCCAACCCGACTTGTATCCAGAAATAAAAATAAGAGTTCTACTTTAAGACTTATTTCTATTACTTGTATGGACTTATTATCATTATTTTCGCCTCAAGAACTTATTGTTATCGCCGTGATGGGACTTGTTTTCATTATCGTCTCAGGGACTTGTTGTCATCGCAGTGATGTGACTTGTTGTCATTGCCGCCTCAAGGATTTATTGTCATCGCCGTGATGGGACTTTATATTATTGCCGCCTCAGAGACTTTTTATCATTGCCGTGATAGGATTTTATATTATTGCCGCCTCAGAACTTTATATTATTGTCGCCTCAGGGATTTATTGTCATTGCCGTGATGGAACTTTATATTATTGCCACCTCAGGGACTTACTTATTGTTAATGCCGTGATGGAACTTTATATTATTGCCACATTAAAAACTAGGATGCTCGCTTAGTATCAACCCAATGTTTAAATTACCAAAACTAGAGTGCTAGTAACGAACCCGTGGTGCCCAACAGTATACATAAATAACAAATCTTTCTTTTGAAACACTGGGGACACACTCAGGGTGCTCAAAGGAAATATATCCCAAAATAGTTACAAAAATGGCTACCAAGGACGGCCTAGACTAGGAGCCGAGGAAAAAATAATTTCAATATAACCCAACCCACCACGATAGATACGGAAAGGACTCCGATAACACAATATGCAAATGTCAAAATGATCATGATGTGCAATATGCTTCCTGTGTACAATTAATAATAGCATAAAATATGGTATAGCACAAGGTACAACTTGCTAAAACCTCAAGTACAGGCATGCGAAATATAAGCATAATTTATGCGAAATAAAATCGAACCATCGGCATGAGTTCATTTCATCAAAAGCATCATTTTCATATACTAATTACTTAAAATGTTCATATAAGGTTCACACACTCAAGTTCTATAAGTAACACATCATTCGAACACTTAGCTAATTTTAGGTAAAAGTTTAATTACTAGTTTTAAAGTTGCGACAGTACTTTTAAGTACATAGACTTATATTTAATTTCTTATATTTTAACACCTCTTAGATACAAATATTCTCTACAATTTTCATGTTTATCACTAAGGTTAGATCTTAGGACACGGGGGTCATTTATTTTATTTAAGTAAAAATCGTTCAGCATTTTATAGAGAAAAACAAGGAAATTGGGCCTCTGTTAGCCACTGTTTTGGGGCATAAATGCAAGGGTTCTAGGTCTGGTTTTTTGTGAGGTCTTAGTTGAATGTGTCCCTACAAGTTTCATGTTTTGTTCTAGAGCAAGTTGTTTCGAAAAAGTCTAAGCTTTTGGCCAATTTATAAAAATGGTTCAGTCAGCCTAAAAAGGGTATGCATAATGTGTTTTTAGCAGAGAATACTTGAAACCTTTTGGGTATCTTCCGAGGGTATTTAGTTTAATATGTTAGCTACATTTTTTATATTTACCACTTTTGGATCTAGCTTCTAAATATTTAGGTTTTAAGTCTCACAAAAATGTGTGACAGAGAGGTCTGTCAGTAACTAAATCTCAACAGTGACTTTGGGAAGGGCTTTGACCTATCAATACTTCATATTTTTAGCTTCTTTTTGGTGAACAGAAAGATAAATATGTCATCTATAAGTTTTATGGTTTGACCAAAGCTCGTTTCTCACTCTAACTTAGGATTTTTAGGTCTGAAACTCAGAGTAGTTAAGATCCGACACTCTTTAGAAAAAAATGACATACTTGGAGTTCTACCCAACGAAATCACTTCAAACAAATTTTGTATGAAAGACAACTCAACAAGTTAGGTCTGGACACAAAAATTACTTTTTTACAATTAGTTATGATATTTTAAAGTACGTAGCAGAAAGTAGGTAAGCCTAGAAAATCAAGTTATCTAGGGTTTTAGTTGCTTAGCTCATGCGGTGTCCATTTTTGTTGTGGTTTCTTTGCATGCATATTATAAACCCACATAAACCAAAATTCCAGAATATGTTTATGCCATAAAACTCAAAAATATACACATGCAAACACATGCAAAGCTTATTCATACATAAACAACTCATAAACTACTTCTACGATGCCTTTTTGAGTTATTCTTTGTTTTATTTTCTTAGGATTGATTATAGAGATGGATTGAAGGTTATCTTAAGGGAGAATATTGGAGGATTTTAGAGAGTTTAATTATCTTATTTGATGCCCAAAAGGTTAAAGATGAGTGAAACTTAGCTTTAATGCTCACACCTTGAACTTCCTAGCCTCTCCTTCCTTTCTTCCTTCTTTCTTATTCTCTTCTTCTTCCCTTGAGAAGACTTAGAAAATTTTTGGTGGTTCTCCCCCTAACACTCTCAGCCGAAAAGACATGTAGAGAAGGGTGTTTGGTTGTGTTTTTATAATAAAAATACATTAGAGATATAATAATTGCTTTCCAAGCTTTATTTTGAATTTTCTTTAATTTTTATTGGTTGCATAAGAGGTGGGAGCAATTTGAGACATTGAGAAATCAATTTTGGCAGGTGGGGTTCAGCCATGGCAGACTTGGGTGGCTCAAGATCTGATTTGTATTAATTTAAGATTTTTAAATTGTATTTTGGTACCATTTTGTGCAAAAAAATGCATAAAATATTAATTTTATGTATCTTTTTGGTATGTTAACCTACTAAAACCTATTATATTAATGTTTTTATATTTAATTTAGTCTTTTCATGAATTATTATAATTTTTGTAGTAATTAAGTAAATAGGTGTATGCTTTTAAGTCAATTTAAGCTAGTTTGATAAGAATTGACTTTTTGACTTATTTATTATGTAGAGACTTTAAATAATATTTTTTTTTGCTTTTGTTAACCTATATTATTATATTATTATGTATATTACTTTTATAAAAAGTCTTGGGTTATAATAATGTTTAATTTATACAATGTTTTCTCATTTTTTGAGCTTAAAAAGGCAAAAAAGTCACATTTTGGGCACAAACTCCAATGTGGCTGGTCACTAAGGGAATTTTTGTTATTTTTTTATATTAATTTGTCTTTTATTACTTAATTGTATTTAAATATCTGATTTAGAATGTCCATATGTCAAATTTAAGATTTTTAAGACTTTTTGCTGTACTAAAGGCAAAATGGTCATTTTATCCTAATTATGAAAATTTTTTATTTTTAATCTAATATTTTATGTTATTTACTTAATTTAGAATGTTAGAAGTCTTTTCTGAGTATTAGGGTTTTGCCTATGAGCATTTGATCTCTTTAAGGTTTTCGGATCGAATTAGGGTTTTCGAGCCGAGTTAAGGTTACCATCCTTCTAGCAACTTAAGATCTTGTCATCTAACCATCGCTAATGCTAGGGTTTGGGTTGGATTGCTACACTGGTCGTTATAAATCGGGTTGCTACAACTAGGGTCTGTACCGGGGTGTTACAATCTATGTCTCATGAATTATACTTGTGCTTCATATACTTGTACTCCATGCTTTAATGAATTGTACCTTATGCTATACCATGCTTAGATGCCATGCTATATATCGTTGTACATAAAAAGCATGTTGTACATCATGAGCATAACCATAGTTGCATCTTGGCTTATTGGAGTCCCTTTTTGTACCTGTCATTGTGGGTTGGGTTATGTGAAAATCATTTATTCTTTGGTCTTGAATCTAGAGCGTCACTGGTTGTCAATTTTAAAAATAAATTGGGAGAATGTTTATTATGAAAGGGGTTAGGTATCATGGGTTTGTCATTAGCCTTTTAATATCGGTAATTTAAACTTTGGGTTGATGCCAACCGAGCATTCGTGTTCTTAAGGTGGGATGTGCGTGCATTTTGGTTGGCCAGGGTTAAGGAATAAGGATGTTATTGGCCCGCCCCCACGCCGTTTCCATTGAGTAAAATGGCTGACGCATGAAGCCAAGGCGAGCAATTATCTTTCGCAACGAGGCGATGATAGGTTTGGTGATCAAATTCCCATAAAGTCTACTCTAAAATTTTCGGCGTGGAATTAATGTTACGGTTTTGGATGTATATCGGGTTGGACATTTGTATCGTATTCATTTGCATCACGCACCTGTATACTTGTTCATATATATTCTTGTCTCGCCATAATTGTCAGATTTGTCTGTCTCCTCGACTATAATTTGAACCAGGTGTTATATGACATGCATTGTAGAATATTTTGCGGTAAGTTTGATTAGAAGGTTTAGGGAGTTTGCTTCTGGACTTTGGCTCATGGCAATCGTGCCACAGTTAAATCTTTTGTGAAACTATAATCGTTATGTAATTTGAACAGTTCTGAACTCTAAATGGTGTAGTACTTATTATATGTAACTATGAATGAATGATTAGAATATTCTTCTTAAATATACTTATGTATGTCCCGACGTGCCCGAAAGACGAGGCATCACACCATGCATTGATCCATGAACATGCATGTATCTTTATCAATTCTAATCAATAGTTCAGTTACAAAGGACTTCAAGATGAAGAGAGGGATTAAGCAGGCTAGAGATCCATTGTCACCATTCCTATTTGATGTGGCAGTTGAAGGCCTAAATATCCTTGTTCAAAGAGCCAGGCAACAAGGTATGTTAAAAGGGGTCAAGCCTAGGAAGAGAGGATAGTGGATATCACATCTACAGTTTGCAGATAACATCATATTTTTAGTGAAAATGATGATGATGATGAATTACTAAATATCAAGGGATTGTTGAGGTGTTTTGAAATGATTTCAGGGTTGAACGTGAATTTTCATAAGAGTAACATTTGTGGTATCTAGGTGAAGGAGGAGAAAGTCCATGCTATGGCGGCAAGTTAAAGGTGTAAGGTATGAGATTTACCAATTAAATAGTTGGGATTACCCTTTGGAGGCAACTTTAAATACTTAGGAATACCCCTTGGAGCCAACTCTAGGAGACCGAGCACTTGGGAGCTGTCGACAAAATGACGAGAAAATTGAAAGCTGGAAAAGGAAGTACCTTTCAATGGATGGGAGCCTAACCCTCCTCCAAGCTTTCCTATCTAATTTGCCTATTTACTACATGTCCCTGTTCAGAATGTCATCTAAAGCCAGAGACCAAATTAATTGAGAGGATCTGAAGAAAGTTTCTTTGCGGGGAGGAGGATGAAAAGAGGAAGTGCCATTGGTTTAGCTGAAAGAAGGTAACTGCAAGTAATCTGGTGGCTTGGGGGTGACACCTCTAGGTCCTAAGAATGCTGCTCTGTTGGCCAAATGGTGGTAGAGATTTGGGAAGGAAAGAAAACTTTGTAGAGAAGGGTAATTTGCAATAAGTATAATGTTAGCATGGAAAACTCGACACCTATTTTGCAAGAACCATCTAAAGCTTTAGCTTTATGAACATATGCTGTATCATTGGGAGAGGAAGGGGAACCATGGGAAGCTGGGAACATTCTAGGAAGTAACTTATTTGTGAAAGTTGGTAATGGGTAATCTATTAAGGTTCTGGTTAGATGTTTGGATGGGATCCCTCCCCCTAAATGCAGCCTATCTAGATTGTTTAATCTAGCAACTAAAAAGTTTATCCAACAAACCTAAAAACTATGTTAGAATAGTCCCAAGTTTATATTGTGGGGAAACCTTAAAACTATGTTAGAATAGTCCCAAGTCTATATCGTGGGGGAAAGAAGGGGTATTTAGAAGACCCCTATTCATTTCGGAGCAAGAGCAATGGCTAGAGATCCTAGGCTTACTAAGACAAGCTAGCTAAGAATCTTCAAGGGAAGACACAATCATGTGGAAAGGGGAAAAAACCTCCCCTTCATTGTTAAATCACTCTGTTCAAAGGCTTAAAAGAGGTTAGGGGTGACAAACAATCCTATAAAATTCATTTTGAGCAAACCTGCCCCACCCAAATGTAACTTGTTTTGTTGGCAAGTATTACTCAATAGATATTCAACCAAGAATCTCCTACTAAGAAGGAAAGTTATCTTGTCTTTATCGAACTTGGAGCGTGTTATTTGCAGAGATACGATTAAAGGACCAGATCATCTGTTTGTTGAATGCTACTATTCATGGCAGGTATGGCCAAATGCATTGGTGGGGAATTAGTTGGGTAGTTATTGATAATTTTAAAGATAAATTTCCTTAGATGGTGGTCTGGGGCATCATACGAGGGAATTAAAAGAAGATCTGGGCTGGTATTGTTCTAGCAGGCATTTGGTTCATTTGGCTAGCCAGGAATAAAGCCATTTTCAGAGATAAGCAGATGGAATGGGAGATAATCAAAGTTAGAGCAGCCATTTGGATGAAGGCAAAGTGTGATAGAAAGGATTTTTCTGTGAGAAAAGTGCTTTATAATATAAAGGCAGTGTGTAGCTTGAGTTGAAGGGCATGTGTGACAGTTGCCAAATGGGGGCCCTGTTTTGTTGCATGTAATTGCCTAGTAGCTGCTAGTATAGGGGAAAAGAGTGTAGAACTGAACATAGTTTGATGATGGACTGATAGTTTTTTCTTTGCCGAGGATGGTTGATTCCTTGTCAACCAACTTCTATTTTGTATTCTCAACAAGGACATGCGCATCTGTCGTGAAACATCTCCTTAGATGCTAACTTTGCTGGTTATCAAATTATATTTGTAAAATCCTTTTGCTTTTCTGGCCCCAAATAAATATGCTTACACTTTTAACTATTAATCGCCAGCATCCCTCAAATTTAGACTCATGTTCTTACAGTCCTTGCAGCATCTATTACCACCCCTAACAACAGTGGCAAGTAGGACAGAATAGAAAGAAAAATAGATCATACTTTAATTTAGGAGAAATTATTGTATGGATAGGGAATACCATGTCGCTGATGTACGACATGTGTTTTTTTAATTTGAATTCATATTGATATGTTATAACTATTTTCTTTTAATATAAGATTAATTCTTAAAATTATGAATACATGACACTCATGTATTCGTTGAGCACACCACATCAGCACACTGACGTAGCGTTTCTTACCAACTGAATAATTTCTCCTAATTTAGGGTCGGGGGAGAGGGAGATTAATAATTACAAGTAAAGGTTTCCTAAGTTACAAGTAAGAAAAATGAGAAGCTAATCTTAAACTTGTGACGATGTTTTTAAATGAATGTGTAGTAATTTTATCTTAAACGTGGGAAGATATTTCTAAATTAATTGTGTAGTAATTTTATGGTCCAAGCCCTAAGTTTACCTGACATTATAATTTATCCACTTTCATCGTCTTTATCGTCCCGATTAGTAATTAGCTTAAAAATTAACTTATTTGTTTTTTTTAAGTCAAAAGCTTGTTTGATTGAAAGTATACAATTTGGTAAATTAGTTTTTTAGTTAACCATTTTGAAATTGGTTAATTATACAAAAAAAATTATTTCTTTTATGTTTTGTTCAATTTGGATAATAATTTTTTTATACTATTAATTATAACTATTATATATAATTTATTATCGACAAAAAATGCATTAATAAGAAATAAATGAAATCACATTAATAAAAAAGGGCCTAAGGAAAAAAAAACTCATCAATGTAAGAAGAAATAGACTCCAACTAGGTTAGAACATTCATCACTCGCCTATCACGTGCAAATCAATGCCCAAGCACGGCCAGGTTCAACTATGAAATCAAAAATACATCAAAACTACACTAATTCGGGAAGAAGTCAAACTATTATATATGATTGGTATTAGTAGTTAATAATAAATTATTACATAGAAATATTATTATCTTTTTGGATGGCTTCATTTTAAGTAAAAATCCCATTTTGAGATCTCCATATGATTATAAATATCAATTGCTACGTATTAGTCAATAAGTAACAGAATTTGGCCTCTAATGACAATAGAGGCCAACACGAATTGTGGCCATTTATCGATTAACATTTATCAATATCATATCAATAGATAAATGGCCACGTCATTGATAACAACATGTATTATGATACCATAGTTTAAAATTATGTGGTGACTAACTGATCAACACGAACATAATTAAAAGAAATAAGAGTCGATTGACATTTAAATAAATTAAAAGATTACAGTTAACGGACGGTTGAACTTGAAACTTAAAAGTTAAACTAACCTTGGGCTCATATTCTTCAAGCTCCTCACTTAACAGAAGTGACCCAAAGATCTTGCCATTATTTGATTTTGTAGATTTTTTTTATTAAATTTTTTTCATCATTTAATCAAACTATTATATTTTTTAAACTCTTCTTATTGAGACGAATTGAAAAAGTAAAAAAATTTAATTAAAATATAAAAAAAATTCAAAAAAAACAAAAATAAGTAAAAATAAGCTAATAAGTCAAATTGTATATTGTTTGAGCTAAAATAAGCTCAAATAAGCTAAAAAGCAGCATTTGTCCAAACAGGGCCAAAGTCTAGCCCATACCTTTAAGGGAAAGACTCCAAAGTCTAGCCCATACTTTAAAGGAAAGACTTCTCCCATTCACCTTTTGCAAGAATCTTTTGGAGTTGGTTTTGTGGCACCAATAAGAAGATATATTCAATCCCATAACTTATAGATATGCATTCAATGATCAAATGAGCCATGCTGGTAGTTAATCTTTGAAAAACAAGACACATTAACCCCAAATATGTGTATATATATAGGTCATGTTTGGGCAAAATTTTGATTTTTTGTTTTTGTTTTTTTGTTTTGAATTTTTTTCATCTTTTAAATAATTTTTTTAAAATTTTTTTGAATCGTCTTTAATTAGATGAAGTAAGAAGTAAAAATATTAATTAAAAGATAAAATCCCTTCACTAAAGATGAAAATAAATAACATAAAATTTAGCTTATTAGCTTATTTTTGTTTTAGTTTTTTTTAATATTTTGATTAAAATTTCATATTTTCTAGCTTATCTCGATGAGAAGGATTAAAAAGTGTAATAATTTGATTAAACGATAAAAAAATTCACTAAAAATAAAAATAAGTAAAATAAATAAATAGATAAGCACTGGATCATTACAATTTTTCTAACTGGTTAGAAATAAGTTTAATTTTGAATAGCTTCTACTAGCAATATCATTAATGAAGTGGTGCAAGTATGTAACCTTCCAATTGTATCCCTACACTTTTTATAAACCGGAAAGCTATTCCTTACGAAGCAATTCTACTGAAATTTTTTATCAAATTTTAGTCCAAGTATTCCTATGTTTCGATTATGGCCGTAAGATTTTATGTATTGTGTTTTTTTAATATATTTTTATAATAAAATCGTTTATTTTGTCATATTTATTAATTTTATTACTAACATAAAAAATTAAATTAATTCAATATTTATAACTACATGATTTAATTGTTTTTGTCTATCATTATTTTTTGTAAACTTATTTTACCATTCATTTATATTTCAACAAATGTGATCTACTCACAAAACTATTAATGTCTAATTAATTTAATTTTTATAAAAATAATTTACTTAATAAATATTATATAATAAATAGTTTCAATCATAAAAATATATAAAAAAACGACCGAAATAATAAATTAATTCAATTCGAAGTAAAAAACAGTGAGAACATTCTCAGTGTCAACAACTATGAGACTATTCTCACTGTTCTCAGTGTCAACAACAGTAAGAACATTCTCACTGGTGTGTGTGAGAGAACATTCTCACTGGTTCAGTTTTTGAGATTTCGTCGTTTGTTTGCAAGAATTCGAATTCTCACCTCTTGAATAAGAATGTCATATAAACTATAAACCATTGCCAGTTCTTGCCGCTTGGAAAAATTTAGTGTTATTATTCTCTTCGAGCATTCAACAACTATGGGATAGAAGTTGAGAGACGCATTGTATTTTAGTTTTGATTGAAGAGTTATATAGTAAGTTCTAGCATTCTAGCATTTATGGTTGTACAATATTGATCAATTTATTAAGTACATCTCTTTTTGGATATAAAACAATACTTTTCTAATTGTGATCAATTTACAATGTGCATTTCCTTTTTTGATAAAGTTGTGCTTTTTTTATATGTTATCTATATAATTCTTGACAAATTTTACGTAATGAACGGATTCAATCATAAAAATATGTTCAAAAACTAATTCCAAAAAAAGCACATCACCGCCGCATAACTTTACCTTAAGTCTTCCCTGATCTCTCCTATTCATATTCACGCTCTTTCTCCAGTCAAATTTTCAGTCAAATTATTCGGTAAGTCAAATCTTTCAGTCAAATTATTCGGTAAGTGTAGCATAGTCCTTTTATAAATAAATGTTTTTCACATGAGTTTTACTGTACACACTTGATCTTTCTTAAAACTTGTATTATCTATCAAATATTCTTTGAGATATTCTAAAAATTCTTCAAAAATCAATAACAAACTCACTTAAATGGGGGCAAATATCGTCTTGGATTTATCGTGATTGGAAGTCTTAAGTATATATATGGAGAGAGAGAGAGAGAGAGAGAGAGAGATCAGTTCCATGGCTCCTGTTTGTGGCTGAATGGAGGGAGCAAGTCTTGCAATGAGCCATAGTCTGGAAGTTGAAGCTGCTGGTGGTGGGGATGAAGGTGTTGAATCTGTTGATAGTAGAGGGAGCTTGGGTAGTACTGCTGACCTTGTTGGTTACCCGGACCAGCTGGAGGAAGCATCTGAGCCAGGAGTTCCTGGGGAAAGCAGCTGGGACCCAATCCCACTGGCGTCGACGCCATGAGGGAAGGCGAAAACATTCCGGCGTTCCCCCGGAGCGTCGCCGGACTGTGGTGGTCGTGCTGGCCTTCATATGTGGTGATCACAACCGACGGGTCTTGATAAGATCTTTCCACTCGTTTCTTCACGGTGCACTTCTGGCTGGTGCACCTATAATAACTCCTGGAAAGACAAAACATGGCTTATCCTTATTTTTTGGGACATGACATGATTCTGTTGGAATTTTTTTTATTTTTTGAGAATGTTTGAACTAATTTATGTATACTTTAATTAATTTTTAAAAAATCAATCTCATTATCTACTAATAGAAATCTAATTAAAGCCAATACAAAACTTCAACTAACACGATTTTGTTAGATAAACTTCCCCATTATTTGGAGTGTAATAGATAACCACTTCCGTCATGTTTACATGAATGACTAAGTTTATAACATCAATAATGTATTTCAATTGTTTTTATGCAAATTATTATGAATGAAATATAATAGTGTAATGTATTATGAGTAGAACAGTGTTTGATGGAGAGTATGATAATTTGTGAATAAATAGTTCATTGTTTGGTTTAATATTATTCATGTGGGAATAAAAATAATATTCAACATAAATACCCTTAAATAATTTCGTGTTTCATAGAGTTGTTATGTGATTGTAAAGATAATTTGGTCTTTTACCCATTTACCCTACCAAGCTATAGCTTTTGAATTTGTTTGTTATTCCACATATGATTGAATATGATAAGAGAAATTAGTAATATTTCTGACCCATTTATAATGACAGAAAATAATTCGAAATCTGATACCAATAATCCCTCATTTATTGGATTATTAGTTCAAGTCTTATAATACAAAATAGGACTCTCATTACCAAGTCGACAAAATTATTTTGACAAGTCATCCAGGTCCCTTAGTCTAATCCTTTCTCCTCTAATCCCTCACAACAAATAAGGCCTTTTAGCATTAAACTCACTATTCTCATAGAACATTCCGATTTTTTTTTTTTTGCTTTTGTCTTTCATTAATCTTGCGTAGAATTTATTATAATCCTAATTCATTCGGACCTATTATAAAGTTGTCCAATCCAACCCCGCAATACCCCCGACCACACATGGCTTTAATATACATACATGAGTGATCTCTTTAATTAACGACAAAAGGTTTTAAATTAGATACAAGATTTCTACATAATTTCATAGTAGAGTAGTTCCCACCACATATTAACAAAAAAAACTACGTGCTAAAAATTTTTAAAAAATTGCACAATGATAGAATTTGAAAAAATTACACATTATAGATCTAAAAAGCAACTGTATGCGAGATGTTAGATAAATTTCAAATTGCTTACTCTATGTCTGTATGTATGTATGTGTGTGTGTGTGTGTATATATATATATATATATATATATATATGTTGAAAAACAATGGCACAATATGAGTCGAACAAAGTGACCTTGCTTTGGATCCGAACTAAATCAAGGTAGAACTGAGTACTTTCTACCGAACTCGTGTAGTTTGGTGCTAAGAACTGCTAATTTTTCTTGCAAAGACAAAAACACTGTTAGTGTTTTTCAGCCACGATTGACTGAGAAACATTCCGACGTTCAAATTAAATTTTTTTCTGAGATGCGTTGCATGGACGAATTAGCAGTTCTCGGCACCAAACTACACGAGTTCGGTAGAAGGTGCTGAGTTCTACCTCGAATCAGTTTGGACCCACAAAAAGGGTCACTTTCTTCGACCCATATTGTGCCAACACTTTCCAATACACGCGTGCACACACACACTTATATATGTATTGGAAACTCTCTACTTAATAACTTAAGATTTTGGGTTAAATATAAATTTTCAGATATTCAAATTTCGGAAAGGGTCCTTTCATTAATTCCCAAATGACTGAAGGGGTCTCTATTTATATTTTATGATTTTAAGATGATAAGTTTAAATGTCATAATGGTCACATTATGTAGCTTATCCCAAAGATGATACATATAAAAAGTCAACTTAATTGGACATCGATAATTATTTGATGGAAAGATGTTTAGCCTAAATAAATAGACTACAAGTATTGTTTTGAAAATGGACCCTACAATAGTTTTAGGATAAATTTGTTCCGACATCATCAAAGTTCGATTAATTTAAATTTTTGTATAGAGAATATTCTCAATAAGTTTTCTAATATAAATGATTCAACTTATCAAGACAGACAGCACGTGGAAACTATGAAATAAAATTAGAGAGAACTCCATTTATTTGAAAATGGGAAAACTTTAAATCCGGATAAGATCAACAGTACACTAGCATAAATAGTAGGTAGGATGTGATTGAAGATATTATTTGGCATGATTTTCTAGCTAAGCCACAAACTATAATGCAATTAGCTAGGGGTTACTGAAAATTTAATGACATGGTGAAATTTATAGTAATGAATGTCAATCAGTCAAACCAATTACAAGTTACTAAAATCACATTTTTTCAAGAAAATTTGTTATATAAGTGATATTAGTTCATAAAACTTAATTTACAGCAAGAAGGTTAGAGATAATTTATGTAGTTTCAATGTAGTGAACTTATTCCAAGAAATGAAAATCTTTAAATTTTTTATTTTTTTAATTTCCCCCCTTTTCCATTGCATGTGTTGGTAATTCAACAAATGTGTGCGTACCTTGGGAAAGGGCTGTTCTTGACTGCCTTCTGTCCATACTTCCTCCATCTGTATCCATCTTCAAGATTATCGATCTCGCTTTTCGTCATGAAGGCGAATCGGGCTTGCCATTGCCTCTTCTCCTCTTTCTTCTTTGGTTTATTCCTGATAGAACCACACTACATAATTAGTTCAAGACTTAAAATTAAAAGTGCAGAACACAATCCATTTTGCTCAACACATAGTAATTAATTTCCTAGGTGATCATTATCATCAGATCAGAAAATTTAATATAATTTAGGGGCTTTCAGCCTTTTATTTGGATCAGCGTACCCCCATTAATAATAATAATAATAATAATAATAATAGTAATTGAGTTGAAATCAGATCAAAGGAGATATTCATGGCACAAGTATCCTGGTAATAGACTTTTGAAGGATTCAAAATTCTATCCTTTGGAAAAACATAAACAGTAGAACCCTAATTATATTGATATATAGATCAAAACAAAGAAAGTTCACTCAGAGTCTTGAGTATTAAAATGAGGGTTTTAAATATTGATGGTTATGAATCATATCGATTAGCATGTATTTGGATTTTAGACTTTTAATATCAACATTTACTACTGTATCAGCCAATAATGTCTGATACCAACGATCGTATCACTTATAGTGAATAGTATTACTCAATTTTGAACTTGATTAAAATATTCATTCATCCCACGAATCAACTAAGAAAAATTAAAAACCTACGGTTTTTTCAGCTTGTCGTCACCATCTTGATCTCCTTCTTCGCAACCCTTTAGGTGACGATCTTTTCTACTCTTTCCAGAATCCTTTTCAGCGGCTTCTTCAGTGGAAGAGGAAGAAACAGAAGAATGGGGCGTTAATGGATGTTCACTCGACTCCGCAGCACCGCCACACATTTTCACTTCGGATGATGAACACGACATGTCGAAAGCGGTAGAGAAGGTGTTCTGGTGATCACCGTGATCTGCGGAGCCATGTAAAGAGTCGGTGAAGGTCACGTAAGAGGGATCAAGCCCCTGGAAGTTCTGTTCAGCGGGGACT
Organism: Heliamphora ciliata; assembly: GCA_032360265.1. Classification (NCBI taxonomy): domain Eukaryota; kingdom Viridiplantae; phylum Streptophyta; class Magnoliopsida; order Ericales; family Sarraceniaceae; genus Heliamphora; species Heliamphora ciliata. Next base: position 12,875 of record JAUMHN010043525.1, on the reverse strand, counting down.
GGTGGATTGTTCATGGAGTGATTGCCGCGAAAGAAGGAAAAGGCGCTCCCGCTCGCTCCCATATGGTCATGGTAGAAAGGGTTATAATTGTATGGATCTCTATTTTCATCAGACATGAAAGAAGAAAAAGAAGAACAGGAAGAAGAAGTTGGAGGGAGAGAGAGAGAGAGAGAGAGAGAGAGAGAGAAATACTGATGAACTCAGTGAGAGTTTCCCTAAAAGCTCATCTTAGAAAGCAGATTACTATGGACCTAATTGGGGTATGAGAAAAGACAGAGAGCTTGCGAACAGGAAGAAGTTAGAGAGAGAGAGAGAGAGAGAGGAACTTAGGTAAACTGTGAGGTTTCCATAAGAGAAGAAAGAGAGCATTGTTTTTTGTCTTTTGATATGTTTATCTTTGCTATGCTTAGACTTCAAAGAGAAAGACAAAGAGAGAGAGAGAGAGAGAGAGAGAGAGAGTCCTTGACTGCTTGCTCAAAAGAGAGAGAGAGAGAGAGAGAGAGAGAGAGAGAGAGAGAGAGAGTCCTTGACTGCTTGCTCAAAATTATTGGGACATATGATATTGAGAGAGAGAAGTTGAACACAGTTGTGGAAATGGGATGGATCTTTGGTTGCATAAACTACTTTTCGTTGCCCATCATGTGTTCATGTCATACACTAATTATTAATTATTATTATATTGAAATCAATGAAGACTAATGGGTTTTCGGGCATAATCAATCACATCTAATTTTGTGTTACCGTTTATTAACCAAATCACTAATTGTTGTTGAGTTGAAATCAATTTAAAAAATGGTGAATTTAATTTACTGCATAAATTTCTTGCGTTTTACTTTGTGGTACTATATATAATTGTTAGCAAAGGCCACCTATAAAAGCCATTCATGTTTTGATGATAAGAAACTGCGTGAATATATATATATATATATATATATATTGTTGTCGTAATCTTCTACAAGTGAATCCAAGAGATTTGAAAATGTTGAACTCAAAGCCCTCTATTTCTTTAATTGCGTAGATTTGCAGCATTTGTTTACCACCTCATCCATCTCTTGGAATTGAATAAGAGACCACCATGAGAAAATTATTGACACTTATAAAACATTAATAATATTAGCATCATAAAATTATTTTATTAAATGGTATTTAATAAAATAACCATTTAATAAAATAAGTAAACTACTACTAATAATTTAAACTTAAACATTTTGGACTGTGTTGTTAAACTCTTTATTAAAATTATATATTAGGTCAGTAATCCACTTGGATCGTTACAAATGGTATAAGAGTTAATACTGGTTCCTATTTAAGGGTTCCGTAGTAGTGCAGATAGAAGAGTAGAGACTGTAACTAGAAAGGAATAGAGATCTCAAGGTTATAATTTAATAAAAGACAATCATGAGAAAATTATTGATACTTATAAATATTAATAATATTAGCATCATAAAATTATTCTACTAAATTATTATACCAAAAAATGTGTCAAAATCACAAATAATAAAACACTGATTGACACAACTAGTTCTTAAACTAGTTGTTTTTTTTTTTTGCATTTTTAATTAGCTAAAAAACTAAATTAAATTAAAAATAAATTGTTTGGCAAATTAATTTTTAAGCTAGTCCTTTTAAAATTAGTCAATTGGATAGAAAGTTATTTTTTTATTCAAATTTTAAATTATTCTTCTTCTATATAATTGATTATAACCTTTATATATAATTGACATTGGTAAAGAGTTATCTTTCTTTTTTTCTTTTTGATCAAAGTAAAGAGTTATCTAACATGAATATTATTGTATATAAGATAGGAATTTGAAAAGATTATTATAGGAATTAGTATTTTGATTTTTGACTTTTTTTGTATTTATTTTTGTTTTTTGATCTATAAATAAACTATGTTGATTTTTTGCATTTTTAGCCAAATACTAAAAAGCTTAGGTTACTAATGATCAACTCTTTAATTAAGTACATCTAAGTTCATGTGAAACAAATTATATCAATGTTTGCGCATAATTATGCTACATCATTTAATATAATAATTTAATAAAATAATTTAATCACCTTAATATTATTATGTAAACATACACATGCACACATATATCGCGAACCACGCCAAAATCGGGGGGTAAATACATACTTGTAATTAAAAATCATTTAATAGATCTTTTATTTCAAAGTGAAAGGTCATGATTCACGCATATCATTCCCTACCGAAATTTAATATTGACCCTATTTGGGCTAAATTGTAGATATTTTGTTTATTTTGGTTTTTTAAAATTTTTGTAATCTTTGATTAAATATTTTTGTTTTTTTTTAAATTGTTTCTATGAGATTAATCAAAAAAATAAAACTTTTTATAAAAAAAATAAAAAAATTTACTAAAGACAAGAATAAGTAATACTAAATGTGGTTTTTGGCTTATTTTTTGTCTTTTTTTATTTTTTTTATATTTTGATCAAAAAATTTTATATTTCTATCTCGTCTAGATGAAAGAAGTCGAAAAGTATAATAATTTAATTAAACAATAAAAAATATTTACTAAAAATAAAAATAAACAAATAAAATAAATAATAAGTAATTATCCCAAAGGGGGCAATTGTGGTTGCCTAACAAATATAGGTCCCATTTGGCATACCTTGTTTATTGGCTTATTTGCTTATTTTACCTTACTATTTATTGATTTGACATTTTTGCTTATTTTTTGTTTATTTTCGTCTTTTTTGAACTTTTTTTATATTTTGATCAAAATTTTTTTCTTTTCCGACTCGTTTCAATGAGAGGAGTCTAAAAAATATAAAAATTTGATTAAATAATAAAAAAAAATTCACTAAAGACGAAAAAATTAACTTCGTCAATTTAATTAAATTTGCTTATAAACAAGTTAGCCAAATGGGGCCATATATTAGTCAATGAATCCATGGTCTTCTCTGATGAGGACCTCATTATGTGAGAATGAGATTGTCATTCGTCAATGAAAAAAAAAAAAGAAAAAAAAAAAAGAAAAAAAGATTGTCATTCGTCAAAGAAGACACTAAAGTTTTTTTAAAAAAATGTATATATTATCAAATTCAACTGCTTTATGTTACCACCTAGTTAAACGTTTGTAATTAGTTTTGATTCTTCATTAAAATCGGAATATATATTAATTTTATTTATTAATTTTTTAAAGAAATAGTATATATCACCGAATTATGTTACCTCCGAATTGGATGCTAGTTTGTGTTTCATATTTACTAAGTGATGGCGAATAATTTTTTTTTTAAAAAAAAGGTTAGAAGAGGAATTTTTGATTTAATAAATAAGACCTATATTTAATATAGAATTCTATGAAAAATAAGAAAATTTATAAATTCTAATTTTCTTTAAACAGAAAAGTGTTTTAGTTTCAAAACTATTTTTCAGTTTTAAAACTAATTTATAAATTTTAAAATTTAAATCTCAGTTTCGAAACTAATTACTCAATTTCAAATGTAATTTTCTTAATTTTAAAATTAAATTCTTGTTTTTAGGTAGATTATAGGTTTAAAAGTAACAAATTTAACCAATACATCATTTCCAACAGATATAAACAGTAAGTAGGTAGTAAAATATTTCCAATATATTAAAACTAATAAAATCTTTACTTTAAAATGCGTTGGAGATTGATTACAATAGAAAATTCTATCCACAAGCTACACGATGCATACACAAGTTACAAAAGAACAAAAAACGAACAATAAATCAATCACAAGAATACAATACATAGATTTATGTGGTTCAGCAAGTTGTGCCTATACTTACGAACTCACACTAACTTTTAACTACAATTTCTAGAAAAGTATAAGAGTAGTGTTTTGGAACAAAACAATATGAGACAACTAGGCCTATATCATGAACAGCCGCAACTCTAGCAGTTTTAAAAATACAATTCCGAAATAGACCGCTTAATCGGTCATCGATTATAATCGATCTATCCATTGATCTCTCTTTGACTGCTTGCAGTATTGCTATAGACCAATCGATCGGTCCCAGACTGATCGATTCGTCTATCAATCATAATTAATCAATCTGTCAATTCGTCTCGGGTAGCTTGCACTATTCATGTAGATCCATCAATCAGTCTCAAGACCAATCGATCCGTCTGTCACACAAATGAATTTTCTTTACATTTCAACAATTTTCACTTGAGGTAAATCCACTCTAAGATTTTTGATACCTGAAAACCGTTGTTACCCCAAAAACAATGAAAGAAACCAGTGTAACCAATCCTCCCATCTTCTAAGCTTGAAGACCAACCGAAGTTGAATAGTCCTTCAGCTTCTCCACTGTCACCTCATTTGTGAATATATCTATAGGATTCTCATTTGTGTGAATCTTCTGCATATCAAATTGTTCCTCTTTCAATTGAGATTGAATAAAGTAATACTCGATGTCGATGTGCTTGGTCCTCGAATGGAATGCTGAGTTCTTTGCCAGATGTATAACACTCTGATTGTCATTGAACAACTGGCACTTATTTTGTTCTTTATCCAGCTTTTTCAAGAAACCTTCAATCCATATCAACTCGTTGCACCCCTTTGTGGCTACTACATACTCTACCTTTATAGTAGAAATAGTCACAATCTTCTACAATCAATATAAATACATATCAGTAGTACTTTTTCTACTATTAATATCCCCTGCTAGGTCTGAATCTACAAAACCTTACAATTGAATTCCCAATCCATCACAACACAAAACATAATTCATAGTACCTCCGACATACCTCAGAATCCACTTTACTGCTTTTCCGTACTCCTTGCATGGATTGGACATATACCTGCTCACAACTCCCACTACACAGGAAATGTTTAACCTAGTACAAGTCATGGTGTATATCAAACTACTTATGATAGACGCGTACGGTACCTTAACCATGTAACTCGTTCTTACTCTATGATAACTCCTTATTCCTTTGAAAGTCTGAAGTGACTTTCTAAATATCTGTTAACTGGCTTAACATCATCTATGTTGAACTATTGTATGACTTTCTCAACATATTATGACTGTGAAAGTTTTAGCTCCTGGCTTTTCTATACCTATTGATTCTCATGCTAAGGACCCATTTAGCTGCCCCCAAATCCTTTATAGCCAACTCCCTAAACAACTGTGCCTTGATATTTAAAATCTCATCCATGCTTGATCCTGCAATCATCATGTCATCTACATACAAAAGGAGTATCAAATATAATGTGGCAAATTGCTAAAATGTAACAACAATGATCTCTATGACATTTTACTAAACCCAATAACTATTATCAAGCTATCAAACCTTTTGTACTACAGTCTACGTGTTTGTTTTAACATATATAGACTTCTCTTTAGTTTACAGATAGCTTTTGACCGAGTAACGTTATGGTTGGTTCATTTCCTCCTCCAAATCACCATGAATGAATGCAAGTTTTCTGTAGCCACAATACTCAATACTGCCCTAATGGTGGAAATCTTCACGACTAGTGAAAATATCTCAGTGTAATCTATCTTTAGCTTCTGTTGAAACTCTTTGACTACCAGTTTTGTCTCGTACTGCTTGCTTCCATCAAATTCTCCCTTTAGTCTAAAAATCTACTTGTTTTGCAGTGCTGACTTTCTCTTGGACAACTGTATCAAGTACCAATTTTGGTTTGATGATAGAGACTCCATCTCATCATCCATGACATTCTCCCACTCATCCTTTGCCTCAACTTGCAAAGTTTCTTTAAAGCATTCTAACTCACCACTTTCAGTCAATAACAAGTAATGCAATGAAGGTAAATAACGAACTGTAGGTTTACTTATTCTGGTAGACCTCTTAGGAATGGGAGTCTGTGGTTCTGCTTATGGAGTAGGCTATGTATTCTCATCCCAATGTTTCAAAACTCTGTTAGATGCCCCTCAAACTCAACATAGTCTGACTCATCTATGGTCTCACCCTTTTGATCTTATCGATTTTTGAACTAAATAGACTCATTAAACACTACATCCATACTTCTAACAGTCTTTCTATTTTTAAGATCCCATAATCTATACCCGTAGCTAAGAGTACCAGAGCCAACAAATATGCACATTCGAGACATGGGGTTAGGCTTACCCTTGTTATTTGGCTCAATATGGACATATGCTATATATCCTAAAATAGGCAAATGAGAAAGATTTACCTCCTTCTCGGTCTATGCTTCCTCTGGCAATTCGTAGTACAAAGAAACAAAAAGTCCCTTGTTGATGAACTACACCGATGTGTTCACTGCGTCACTGCGTCTGCCTAAAATTGTTTTGGAAACCCAACATGCAACCTCATACTTCTGGCATGCTCCATGATTATACTGTTCATGCGTTTTCTCACTCCATTCTGGCTCAGCTTCATTGGGATATTCTTCAACTTTTTGATCTCGTTGACTACATAATAATGCCCAAGCTCTCTGCTGTAGTAGTTACTGCTGTTATTAGACTTCAAACACTTTAGTTTTTGACCCGTTCAATCTTAACTAGGGTTTTCCAGTTCTTGAACAAGGCAAACACATCCGACTTGTTCTTATAGAAATAAACTTATAGTTTCCTGATAGTATCATCAATAAAAGTAACAAAGTAACATGATCCACTAAGTGAAGGTACTTGAGTCGGTCCCAAAATATCAGTATGAACCAACTCCAACTGTTCTAATTTTGGATTCCTCGCTTGCTTTGTAAAGCTGACTTTCCTTTGTGTTTCGAAGACGCCCTCTTCTCACTCATGTGACTGAGCTGTCTATGCAACATACAGGCATACACTCTAGATATCGCCACTGATATTCTGCCATAAGAACCCTAGGATACATACAAAGTACTCTCCTTTTTATCCCAGGCCAAAACCAATGGACATTTGCTTATCCTTTTTACCGTTGGCCTGTGTGATCTGCATCTCACACTTTTCAACTATATTACAAGCTTCATCGTCTCCCAAGTATACATTTCCAAAATTTTCTTTCATGTAACTGCGAAGAATATCCAAGTGAGGAGTAGCATGGAATGGTGCTCTCGAGTCAATTATACACGATTCTGTTGTTAAATTTAATACACAAATCAAAGCATCGGTATTATCATCCTCAGTAAAGTTTACCATAGCCTTATCCCTTTGATTTATGTCGTCCCGTTATTTTCTTGGAGCCTTATAGACTTTCTTGAAGTAACCCTTATGTCCACAATTCCAACAGCCACCATATTTTTTCTTGCCACCCCGCGATTGTGATCTTTCTGGTGACTTGGATCCGTGGTTTTCACATCCCTTTTGATTTCTTCTATTAATCTTTCTCTCTCTACTATTGGCGTTTAAAACTGACCCAGATATCAACCCCTCACCCGCTGTTCTTTTGCGTGATTCCTCTCTTAGAATAAATTCGATAACATCATCTAGCTTTAACTTTGTTGATCCTGATGAGTTACTCACTGCCACAACTATGCCATTCTAGTTTTTTGAAAAATTGGATAAGAGGACTAGGGCTCTAACTTTATCATCAAAATAAATACTACTGATTCTAACTGATTGGTTATGGTATTGAAGTCATTGAGATGTTCGATAATGATAGCATCATCCGCCGTCTTCAAGTTAAATAACTTCATCATCAAATATAACTTATTTAATGCTGAAAGTTTTCATACATCTTTTCCAATGCCTTTATCAAATCTTCCATCGTCTTCTCCTTTGCGATGTTAGATATCACTAATGGTATGAGGCTTAATTGCACGGTCCTCATGACTTTACGATTTGGTATTTCCCATTCATCATGCGACGTCTTTTTTGGCATCTCCCCGATGAAAGGAAGGAACAAAATCCTTATAGCACAGAACATCTTCGATTTACATCATCTAGAGGGTGAAGTTCGAACCATTATACTTCTCAATCTTCATCTTTCCTTCTCCTGCCATGTGCGTTCTTCAACTTTCAAACTCAAAACTCTGATACCACTTGTTGGGGATTGATCATGATAGACAATCTCACATATAAGCCATACGAAGTGCACACAAGTCACAAAAGAATAGAAAACGAATAATAAAGCAATCACAGGAACAAAACACACTGATTTACGTAGTTTGACAAGTTGTGTTTACGTCTAAGGGCTTGCACTTTTCACTTAATCTTGGAGAGAATACAAGAGTAGTGTTTTAGGACAAAGCAATATGAGAAAACTAGGTCTATATCATGAACAACCACAACCTTAATAGTTTTAAAAATGTAGTCTCAAAACAGACTGTTTGATCGATTATGGATTCTAATTGATTTGTCTTTAACTACTTGCAGTATTGTTGCAGACTAATCGATATGTTTATCAATCCTGATCAATTTATTTGTCAATTCGTCTTGGTTAATTCGTAATACTTTTGCAGACCGATCGATCCGTTTGTCACAAAGATGATTTTTTTTTCCGATTTCAACAAAATGAGCTTTTTTCGATTAAAAAAAATATAAAGGCTTTTACAAAATTAACAAATTGTGACTTTGAAAGCATAAATTTACTAAATTCTCGGTTTTCAAACTTATAAATTTTTAAAAAATAAAAATAAAAATTTATACATTAAAAGATTTCAAAATGATAAATTTTATAAACTAAATATGACTTAATAACCATCGAAATTTCGTAATTTTAAAGGATAAAAAAATTCAAGATATTTAGTTTATTTTTTTAATCTTTTTTACATAATTATATATCCCATAGGAGTCTTATTTAATAGATCTTATAGAGTAAATTCGAAAACATTAGTTATAGAATTAAAATTTCTTTAATAGAAAATATAAGTATTCTGCCATATCGTTGAAGTTTCCGCATTGGAAGTCAATATTCTGTCAAATTTTACAATCTAATTAAAAATTGAATAAAAAAGAGAGTAGAAGAATGGCGTGATTTTCAAATTGTGCCCTTAAAATTTTAAAATGAAATAAATTATAGAGAAATTTTTTAATGGGCATTTTGAGAAGTTGAATATAATATAGTGACACTACAATTTGAAAACCAACATATGAGGAACATTAATTCTTCGAAAAATTATTATATTTAGAGATTATCACCAAATCACTTTAAAGACAAGAGAAATTCTACTGAGTACATTTTTTGATTATTTTAATTTTAGTTTTAATTATGCTACTTTTAAACTTTGGTTATAGGCATTTTAAATCTTACTCTCCCGCAACCAGTTATGGTGTACTTTTAAGTAGTAATTTTGATTTTTAATTATTTTAACTTTAACTATGATTATGAAAACTTAGACTTAATTATATAATTACTTGTTAGGTTGAAATTTTAATTATATAAATTTATTATCGATTATAAGTTATATACTTTTATGCATTTAAATTGTAAATTTTACATAATAGTCCAACTCTAAATTTTTTTTAAAAAAAACCAAATATATGTCCCTCAACTATCCTAATCCGACAACCGAGGGATTGACTTGGTAATTGAGGCTTAGAACTTAAGGATTTGTTCTCTTTTAGGTCTCTAGTTCAGAATTTTTTAGGTGCTATTAATTTTTTGAAATCAATTCATATGAGATTTTGTCTCGATTTTAATTAGAATTCTTGCAAGTTGATGGTAAAATTAATCTCACAAAGATTAGTCAAAATGCGTATAAAATGTACAAACATTCATAGTTAAAAAAAGAAAAAAAAAAAAACAAAGAAACGTATCCTAATCGGACTTGTGCGTAAAGGCGGGGTTGCAGTCAAAGGTCTGGAGTCCAAATCAAAGAGGCAAATCTTTTCCAGTATTCCGGTTTCTTTTGTTTGGGGGCAGCTAATCGCAATCGTGCTTAACACGTGTCACAAATTGGGAACCGTCATTTGGCTCATGAAGACAAGTCACTAATCACTAGGCATGTGGGAGATGTCTTTCAACCGTGTTACATATGCTTGTACACACCACATCACTCCTCTTGTCATGCTCCAAAATCATCACATCAATGCTCTCGTCTCGCCCCAAACTTACACGGTAGGTTTGAAATTTTAAGGTCGTTCTGTCTCTATTTATTGTATTATAAAAATAAAATTTCATTGGGACTTTTGGTATAAGTCTACAATTAATATATTTTTATATAATATTAGGTTAAGTGAAAGAATTTTAACTTCTAAAATTCAAATTGAATCAAATTATCTGTATTACTTTAAGTACTCAGCTCTCCAGCTCAATATTTTATCAATTCATCTCAACATCTATATTCCTCAAATTGCAACAACTGCCGTCGACCTTTGGCAATGATTTTTCAAGAATCAATTCTGGTAACATTTTAGCCATCAATTTTCAATGACCAACCAAATGATCAATTCTGGTGCCTTTTCGGCCACCAATTTCGAAGACTTTTGGTGGCTAACTTCGACATCTTTTTAGCCATTAATTTTGGCAACTTCTGACGACTAATTTTAGCGATTAGTTCTGGCACCTTTTCGGTCATTAATTTTGGCAACTAACGCTGGCGAGATAATTTTAACTCTTTATATACAAAAAAATGAACATTTAATATTTTGTGTTGTCTTGATAGCGAATAGGGTGATGACGGTAAATATATTATAATTTTATGAATGAAGATAAATTTTATTGTTTAAACAAAATAAATAGTGAAGTAAATTATTAGTATGGTTAGTTTTGAATCAAACAGAAATAAATCTTATTATTTGAATACAACGAATAATGAAATTTATTTATTTTTGTGAGTTGTTAAAAAAGTTGTCCAAAAGATACCAACGGACCATCAAAGGTTGCCGAAAAGTTGCCAGAGAGTCGCCATAAAAATAATACCAAAAAGTCATCAAAAAATAGTTGTTGGTGGTGACGGCAAAAATTCGCCGGCGGTTATCGAAGAAAGTTATCATCGGCGACTGGAGTTGACAGTGGAAATAAGGTGGCGAGTGATTTATACTAATTGTGGTACTTATGTCATCTTATAAACATCTATTTATTTCTAAGTAATACATATGAGATGACAAATTATACAGTACTTACATATATATAGTTACCAAAATTTAAATATTATTACATAATATTATTCATCATTTCTTACATGTTATTCTTATTGAAAACATAACAAAAAATATTTTAATTGAGATAATATTAATTTAATATTTTTGTTTATCACATATAGACTTACTTCAATTGACGAAAAAAAAACAACAAAAGATCTAGTATATTTTTTTACGTGCATGTTCCGGCGTGGAAAAAATATGGAACTCACGATAATAAATTTTCTGTAAAAAATAATATTTTTTTATAAAACACATTTTGTAAAAAGTATATAATTATGCAACACAAAAACCTTAAACTAAATTTTTTAGCAACTTAATTATAAACTAATTAGGTAACAAAAATTAATTCCTTTTTTTTCCCCTTAACTTCATTTTTTCTATGAATCATTTTCTCATACAGTTTTTTTCTTTTCACAGATCCTGTGTATCAACATTTTATTTATTGTAAATAATATATAAGTAATAATATACACCGAGAGGTCTTTGATTCAATAGTAGGTATGAGTGTTTTTTTTCAAATAGAAAATGAAGAGTTAAAACCTTACCAAGAACAAAATGTGAGTGAATACGTGAGTAATTGTGATAAAAAAATAATAATTAGTAATACTCCAGTAATAATAATTTCTCCAAAAAAACGTTTTTAAGTGTTCTGATTTTTAATTCAAACCCTTTATATTTGTTTTCTCTTACTTTTTTCTGTGCAAATTAAAAGATTAAAAATCTGAATTTGATATTTAATTTACTCTAATTTACTTTTTTTTTTTTGCGATAAGTTGAATATTACATATGCATAAAATTTTTCACACAATCTAATTTAATAATATGCAGTCAGGGTGTTTGGCAAAGCTACTGGTAGAAATTTTTAGCTTCTTGCTACTAATTTTAGTTATAAATTATAAATTTTTTCAAACACTCACAACTTCTACTACAATTTCTAATATTTATCAAACACTCACACCTTTTGCTATAAGTTACAATTTATAAATTACTAGTTTTAACAATACCAAACACCGTCATAATCAATTTTTTTGGGTATTTTTTCAAAATGATTACATGTTTTTATTTTATTTTATTATACGTAGACGCATAACTGGTTTTCTTAAAATGCCTCGAAAGTCAGGAGCAGTTGCCCCCGAATTTTGCGGCAACTTTATGCTTGAAAAAACTTGGTCAAAGTTTTTATTTTTTATTTTTTATTCCTAATAAATCCATCTAACAGTAATGACATGTTTGGCATCCCCTATGATTTTGTTAATGAGGAAATGTATGTTTCCTTTTTCCTTGTTTTTTGGCACAAGCGCATAAAGTCTTGGTAGACTAATAAGTTGATGTGATTCAGTGATTTGGAGTGTGAAATGAAAAATCACTTGTACAGATTTCAAGAAAGGAGGAAAATTAAAAAACAAAAATTGATATTGGTGCCCTAAGATTTTTATTTAATCCAAATAACACTTAACATAAAGGTACTTAAGATATAATTAATTATTAATTCGTCCTAATAAATTTGTAGTACTAGGATTAAAATCATTGCTACGATTTGTAAGGATGAGGTCCTGTTTTCAAATGTAATTTTTAATTGTAATAAATTTGTCAGTATTTAAATAGTTTTTTATATTTTTTTTTGGCTTCCAGCGTGTGTGTTAAAACGTTGATTGAAGAGCTTATAAATGCATACATAAGTGCTTAATACACCAACTAATCTATACTTTTATAGTATATATACTATAGCAAAACGTTGCTAGCTTTTGAAAACTTTAACACTTAATCCAATTTTTCTAGATTTTTGAATTTATTAAATATAAAAGTATACATATTAATTGTTAGAATATTAGATTTAGATTGATTAGAATATTAGATTGATTAGATTGATTTTATTCTGATTTGATTTTATTCTA
>JAUMHN010043421.1:0-28282 GCA_032360265.1 Heliamphora ciliata | reverse complement strand
ATTATCATCCAAAAGTATCCTTGTCGTAGGATTTTCTTGACTAACATGTTTCCACTCATGTGTGGCCCACAGACTCCTATATGTATCTCTTTCATCAGCTTTTAGCCTTCTTCATTGTTGACTCACAGCTTATTGACCCTAGAATGTCCTCGTTTGTATAGTCTTTTCCCGTAAATGACAAACTGTGTAGATAATCGTCGTATTTCCCTTTTGTCCTTTTTGCTAGCAAACTTGGGGTATTCTTTTTTCTCCACAAAGTTCTGGATGTCAAAATACCATGGAAGTTCGTCAGTGCTTTTCTCGATTGCGGCCATCATCTTGTATGTCGACCTTCTCTTCTATTCAATTACTAATGGCCTTATTCTAACCCTGAGTGGGATGCCAATCATGGACAATATGGTGGCCAATGCGTCGGCAAACTTGTTCTATAGTCTTAGCACATGGGTAAAGATCACTAATTCAAAACATGGTATCAGCTTCTCTAGCTCTTGATGGTAGAGAATCACTGTCACGTCCCGGACCTCCCATTCTCCTCTTGATTGCAAAACCACCAGTGCTAAGTCTCCGATGACTTCCAACTTCTTTACCCCTAGTTCTAGGGCTACCTCCAATCCAGCTAAACACGCTTCATACTCAACCTGATTATTGGTAACTTCAAAATTGAGCTTCAAGGACAAGGGGACGTGCGATTCGTCAAGAGAGACAAGAATGACTCCTATTCCCTAACCATACTGATTGGACGCACCATCAAAGTATAGAGTCCACTTATCCTCTTCAACATCCATCAATTGTTCATCAAGAAACTAAAATTTTGTGTCTTCACCTCTCTCAATTGGTTGGTTGGCTAGGAATTCTACCACCGCCCTACCCTTAACTGACTTTTGAGTGACATATTTAAGATCAAACTCTGATAATAATAACAGCCATCGAGCTAAGCTTCCTATTAGTGCTGACTTTTCAAACAGGTACTTCAACGGGTCCATCTAGGAGATGATATTCACCATAAATGACAGCATGTATGCCTTAATTTTTGAGAAGCCTAAACCAAAGCCCAGTATGTCTTTTCCAGTGGTGTGTATTGTATTTTTGGCCCCGTCATCTTCTTGCTTAAGTAGTAGACTGCCTTTTCAGTTCTGATTTCATTCCCTTAGGCCAGCATGCATCCCATAGCTAAATTAGTCACTAATAAATAGAGGATTAGTGGCTTATTAGGTTCGGGAGGAGCTAAAACATGTGGATTTTACAAGTACTATCGTACAGCTTCAAAGGCATCTTGGCATTTCTGATCCCATTCGAACACGACTTCTTTCTTCAGCAAATGGAACAGCGACTCATAGGTAGTTGTCAATTTTACGATGAATCGACTGATGAACTGTATTTTACCTAGAAAGCCCCTGACTTCTCGCTCGGTTCTCGGGGGAGGCATTTTCAAGATTGCTTTAATCTTTGAGGGGTCAACTTTGATACCCCATTGAGTGATCATAAATCCAAGCATTTTTTCGGCAGTAACTCTAAAGGAATACTTCTGTGGGTTAAGCTGCATCTTGTACTTTTGAATTCTTTGAAAGAACTTTCGTAGTACTACGATGTGGCCATCCCGCTCCTTGGACTTGACTTTCATGTCATCCAAATACACTTCGACCTCCTTATGTATCATGTCATGCAGTAAAGTAGTAGCAGCCCTCTGATAGGTTGCCCCTACGTTCTTCAAACCAAACGACATCACACGATAACAATAAGTGCCCCAGGGTGTGGTGAACGTTGTCTTTTCTCTGTCCTCGGGTTCCATCAAAATCTGGTTATACCAGGAGAAGCCATCCATAAATGACAATAAGGCATTGCCCGCTGTACTGTCTACCAAAACGTCGATGTATGGCAGCGAAAAATTATCTTTCGGGCTAGCCTTGTTGAGATCTAAAAAATCTATGAAAACTTGGATGCGACTGTCCTTCTTTAAATCTGACACAGTATTGGCTACCCTCTTCAGATACTTAGTTACCATTAGAAATCCAGCATTGATTTGTTGGCAACTTCTTCTTTAATCTTTAGAGCCCAATCTGGCCGAACCCATCTCAATTGTTGTTTGTTCAGTTTAGCATCAGGGTACAAGAGGATATGGTATTGGACAATGTTAGGATCAATTCTAGGTATGTCCTCATAAGACTATGCAAATACAATTTTAAATTCTTTTAATAAAGTTATTAATTGTTCACGTTCAACTAAGGATAAAGAAGAACCTATTTGTACATTTTGTTGGTTAGTTTCATTATCCAGATTTATTGATAAAGTTTCTTCAATTATTGGTTGGGCGTGCATTTGTTCTTCTCTTTTTATTAAAAGTTTTATTTCTTTGGGAATATTTCCATTGAATTCAAAATCATCGAAAAGCGTATGAAATAAATTAAACAAAGCAGAGTAATCAAAAATCTCGTTCATTTCATTGAAGGAAGACAGAATTACAAACTCAAAAGCATAAACATAGGGAGGTGCACGAACATACGTGTCCTCAACCATAGACTTTGACTCAGACCCAGACTCATGAAATACAACATGCACATTACCAGACTCTAAGGTCCTGTTCTTCACTTCTTTTGCAGTCGCATTTACAATGAGCTTGGTACAATCGGCTGGTGCGCTGAAGCCCATCATGAAGTAGTCTTGGTCAGTTACGTGCAGCTGAGCCATCTTTTCATTGAACAACACTCCCATGTCAATTCCATCAAGCTTGTCTGCCCAATCGTCATTTTAGATCTTCTTTTCTTCCTCTTCCCCTTTCACTATTTCATCTTCTTTCGTATCTGACAATTGATCGCCAAAGAAGATCTCCAATCCTTATAGCTTCTGATTGGTTTCTTCACCGATCCATGGCTCTAGGAAGCCACAGTACGGGAAAACATCTCCTTCCTTAACAAATTAAGTAACCGTTGAGCGTTCCCGAGTATTTAGCGTTATGTTCCTTTTTAAGCCCTTCCAAATCTTCTTCCGTCGGCTTATTCCCAAGATCAAAACGGTACGAAGCAGGTAATACCTAGATAGGTTTTAGAATACCCTGCTGTTTACGTCCCAACCCCATTCCTAGGAAGTAAGACGTTTACCTCATCATTGTAACCGCTCACGGGTTGATGTAATTTTCCTCTTCCTTCAACAACATTTGTATAGCCTGAGCTTCATCAAATTGGAACCCACTCAAGGACACATCCCCCTCCCCATGCTAAACCTCCAAGAGAGTCGAACCATCTCCTCTTGAGGGTTGAATACTATCTTCTCCGTGGGTGGTCAGCAATGCCCCATTCTTTATCAATTTTAACTTTTGGTGGAGGGTAGATTGTACTGCCTGGACGTTCAGGTCATGTAGCCATGGCCTGCCTAACAACAGATTAAATAAAGCTGGCACGTCCAATACGTGGAATTTAACTGACATCTTCAAAGGCCCCACTAATACTATAAATGATACCAATCCTAACACATCCCTTCTCATGTTATCGTAGGCCCAGACTCCTTGACTATAGGGCGTAAAGTGGTTCGACTTCATCCCCAGGCAAACTATAATCTTGAGTGGGCAAATGTTCGAGGCTGAACTATTGTCGATGAGCGTTACCGAGACCCATTTTTCTAAACACTTGACTGTAATGTGCAAAGGCTTATTGTGATTCTTCCCTTCTAATGGTAAATCCTTCTCTAAAAAAGAAATTACTTTCAGCTCTGCAGCTAACAATATTAATCCAATCAACTGTTCAAGGGTCGCATCTTTCGATACATTGGCTTTGTTCAGAACTTTTAACATGGCTTGCTGGTGCCGATGTGAAGCCATCAGCAAGCCCCATATGCTAATGTTAGCCTGTGTTTTCTTCAGCTACTTTAGCGCAGCGTCATCCTCTTCTTCCTGTTCTTTCTCTTTTCCCTTCTCGCTTGGCTGTCCTTTTCCCAACTGAGCCAGCTTGAAATGCTGCCCACTTCTTGTCAGATGTTCTATGCCTTCCTTGGGATCCCACAATTCTAGTATTATATTTTTAGTCTATCTTACCTAATCTACACGTAGGGGGCTTTCAAATGCCCATAGATCATTTAAGTCAGCAACCGCTGCTCTTCATCTTCTTTCTTCTTCATCCTCTATAGCCCATGTGTTGTTGATCTCTTCCCATATGTCCTCCTCAATAAAACCCACCTGCTATTCTTGAGCAGCCCAGAAGTCGATCCATTCAGCCCCATCTGATTTCAGCACAACCCTCACTAACCAATAGGATTGCATATCATCAACATATACCTCCTCCTCAAAAAGTCAAGAAAGGGTAATGCCATCGAGCACATGGCCAAATCCATATGGCCGAGCTGGGTAGTCCAACGACCAGTCATTTTCTTCATTACGTTCCTCTTCTTCTTGTTGGTTGACTTGAATTGCCATCTGATATGCTTTCCAAGCATCATCATTTCATTTCTCCATCATATCCCAACCATTCTCAGCCATAATCAGTGAACAGGCTGTCTGATCCTTAGTAACTGAAACATACGGGCATGGTAGATGTGCTGAATAGATGTACTGGCTCTGATCTTTCGACTGTTCCAGAGACATGCAGTTTACCCCAACTTACTTGGCATGGTTTGGTAGAGGGTTGGTCGTGACATTTGGCTTTGGAGTGGTAGATGGTGGAGGGATTACTTTGTTGTCAATGAGATCTTGGATCTCATAACGCAGCCTCATACACTTATCAGTCAGATGTCTGTGACCCTGGTGGTAGGCGCAGTATTGAGAAGTATTATACTGCAACAATAGGGGATTACGTAAGGGCACAGGGTCCAATTGCTTGATAAGCCTTTTCTCGACAAGTCGATTTAGAACAGTGGATAATGAAATATTGAGGGGAGTGAAGACTCTCCTTGGCCTTTATTGCGGCTGTTGACTGTTGTTTGACTGTTAGGTATTGTTTAATTGTTGGGTAGAGGATAAAGGGTTTAAAAGGTTAATCTTGTTCGAGCGAGAAACGAGGTTAGCAGCAGCTGACTGATTTTGGTTGTTAGCAGAGAAGGTCCTTCTTAGTTTCTAACTGGGCTCTACTTTCCCAATGTCTCCAAACTGAATGGTATCCTCAATCTGTACCCCAGCGTCAAATAGCTACTCAAAGTTAGAGAGCGGTTGTGTGATAAGGTAACGCTTTAGAGGGGACTACAAATTTTTCGCCACAATTCTCACTTGTTCTTTCTCGGTACGCCAATTCGTCATCTTGGCTGCCTTCCCTCTCCATCTGGTTAGAAAGTTAACAAATGATTCCCGATTTTCCTGATGAGTCAATTCCAACTCTCGGGTGGTGACGTCCAATGGAACATTGTAGCTGCATTGACTAATGAATGCAGTGGCTATATCTTCCCAAGTTTTAGTCTTAGCCACCTCTAGAGAGTAACCACCTTTGTGCTACCCAAAAATTGATCAATGGAACAATTGAGCCTTGAGCTGATCGTCAATCCTCATGGGGGAGAGAGTTCCAACATACATTCTCAGATGAATTCAGAGGTCTCTGGTGCCATCAAACTTCTCCATCTCTGGCATTTCAAATTTTTTGGGTAGTTTGGCATCTAGGAATAAACACAAACTACCTACATCCAGTATGTATTCTTCCACTCCCTTTGCCTTTCTCAGTACCTTCTCCATTCGATCAATCTTTTTTGCCAGTGTTCTCTTCTTCTATCAGAATCGGGTGGGGGACCCAAGGTGGCACAACAACTTGCGGCTCATCTTGTCCTTGGTTATCATCCCAGAAGTCTTTACTATTCTCATTCGTATCGTTTGGCTATCCATTTACGCCGGGGAGATGGGCTTGAATTGCTCGCATTTGTGCTTGGCACTGATTTTGAGCTTGGGTTTGCTACTCCACGGCCCGTTGTATTTTAGTGATTGCCCTCATTAAGGCTATCAAATTAACTTCATTTTTTACCATTTTAGATGATTCGGCCGGCTGTTCAGATACCCTATAGAGTCTTCTTGTCACTGACCTAGCTGAGACACGTGTCGACCGTAATCTTCTCGGCTCAATGATCTAGTCTCGAAGAAAACCTGGGTCGCAAAAGCAGAATAACCAGTGTCAAATACTTTCTAGACAATAATTCTGATGACATATAGCAAACATCCCAGATACCCGAAATAGCAAATCATAAGTAGAAAATCACTGAAACTAAACCAATGCCCCTGCTAGGCTCATACTGAAATCATAACAATAGGACGACCCAGGATAACGGCTAAGGAGAAGATTAACAAAATTTTAGAGGGAAGATTTATCTAAATGGAGAAACGGGCAGCACTCCAGCAAGAAAGCATTTTTAACCCTTAAGAGATCGGTTCGATCTAGGATTCTAAAAGAAAATAAGCAGCACTCCGGTAGGAAAGCAAGACTAGCTCACACGGGTATAACAAAGGTTCGAAGGAAGCGAGCCTAATACAACAACGGGGAAGAAACCAACAACTTGGGAAAAATCCAAAAGAGAGAGAAACTATCCTAGAGGCTTCAAAACAAAACACGGGCATGACCTCAAGAAGAAAACTACAACGTGAAAACCAAACAAGGCGAAGAACAAAACTTGGGTAAAAATCCAAAGGAAAAGCTAACCTAAACAACAAGGGATAATAGAAGACCCGGGCCGAACCTGAAAAAGGAACTAGCCTAAGCTCAATAAACAATCCTAACAAACGTAAATAAAATATACAATTAAGAAAACACATAATTCTACTAAAGTAAGCATCACCTAATGGAGGGTTCTAATCTACTATATGCAAAAGGCCAATTTTGGTCAATCGAACAGGATACCTTCTGAATAGAGCCGAGTATATACCTCCCATGCCTGGAGTAGTGCAGGATATAGTCAAACGGTACACCCGAACTCTTTTACTCCACCTATAAAAGTATACAATCGATAAGGCTTTCCTGCCTTCCCAACAATCCCCGAAATAAATAAACAATCGGGGCATCGGGTCGACCTGGCAGGGGGTTGAAGAACAATGCACATGCATGCGAGAATGCAAATGAGAAATACATATTAAGAACTAATGATATTTTCAAGTCTAGCCCTCTTATTTGATTTTATAAATCAGTCCCCAGCAGAGTCGCAAGAAAATATTATGGCGCTAGGATTTTGGGGTTTTAAAAGTGGTCAAAAATATAGGAGTGAAAAGTATTTAACACCTTGAAAGCCAAGTTTTGAAAACCCATTTTTGTTAAAAATAGAGTTGCCACTTGATTTTTGAGAAAAACAAAGAAACACAAAAATGGCTATTGATCTTTAAAATGTTTAACTAGAGAAAAATAGTTCGGGGGCTAAGGTACGAATCGAAAAATGTGTTAGACACCCGATTCGTCCAACCATAAGGTTGGCCTTCATCATTAATTCTTTAATAAGATTTCTCAAATGCATGCAAATAAAGAACATAGAGGTAAAGAGAGAATATTTAAAATTAAATACAAAAAATACATAACATATGTATATAGAACACCAAAACAAAACAAATAAAAAGGTAAAATTCTAAGTCTTATGACATGCAATTCTAACTAAAGGATATATGGAGCACTTCCACATGCAATTTCACCAATATAAACTAAGCTATCATGATTTAAATAAAAGAACAAAAATATGCTAAAAATTGCTAAAATCACATAATCATGAGTTGCAAACAAAATAAGCTAAACTATTCTAAACATGATTTCAAATTAACTAAAAACATGCATATTATCAAAATAAACTAGGTTAACATTAACATGATGAATATTTTAAAAAAATACTAAATGTAAAATAAAATATGCATAAAAAATTCTATGTTAAAAAGAGAGCTTACTACAAAATAATTTAAAATAAGGATTTTATGACAAAAAAGAATTTAAAGATTTAATGAAAAAGGAAAATAAAGAAAAGGTTACAAAAAAAATTTATGCTAAAATAAAATGGTTAGAAAATGCTATTAATAAAAGAAAATCTAACTATTCACATTTTATATTTTTGAAAAAATAAAAAATAAATAAAAAAGAATTAAACTACTATAAGAAGAGAAAACTATATTAACATAAAAGAAATGAAAACAAACTTGAGAGACTTTTTGTGATTTTTTGATTTAATAAAATAAAAGAAAAGTACTATAAAAAAAAGAAAATAATGCTAATATTAAAAAAAAGAAAAGGACAAAAAGAAAGAAAAATAAAGCTAATAAAAGAATATTAAACTAATACTAAAAGAAAGGCAGAATTAAATTAATATTACAAGAAAAGAAAAAAAGAAGAAAATAAATCCTAATAAAGAAACATTAAACTAATGCTAATAATAATAATAAAAAAAACTTTAAACTAAAAAAAATAAAAGAAAATAAGCACAACTATTTAATTAGAAGATATGAATGTAATATTGACAATTATATTCGCATAATATAAGTACCTTGATTATAATAATTGACAATATTATCAAGTTGTAATTGTAAAAAATATTAGCACTAATTAATGAATTAATAAAAAAAAATAACAATGTGCTAAGTGTGAAATGAGGGTGAATTAACAAAAAAAAAGTAACCAAATTACATAGAACAAATCAAATGATAGACAAGATTAACTATATAAATGAAATAAACGTGCGAATTGAAATTGAATTTAACCCGATCACTCCAAAAGAGAGAGAATGGAGTTAGAATGATCAGGGATTCAAATAAGGTACCTGAATTGCTTAGGAATCCTCGAGTCGGGAAATGGTGCCAATGATCCAATCCTCAAGATCCAAGTTAGGGTTTCAATGTTGGTGTCGGAGGTTTGGCTCTTGGTACTTCAGCAAGATTTTGGGGTCGGGGCTCGTGATTACTCAGCGACTCGGTAGGGCTTCTCTCTCTAAAATTATCTCTTGAAAACGTACGCTGGGGTACGGTATTTATAAAATTCTTCAACCAATGAGATGCTGACACGTTCTGGGACACGTCAGGTTATTTGAAGTTAGCGGTCGCTATGTTAGGAGTTGGTGGTCGCCACATTTGAAAAGGTTTCAAGAGGTTCTATTAGCGGTCGCCACAATGAAAGTTAGCAGTCACCATGTTGGAGTTGACAATTGCCACTTTTGGCTTGGATTTTAAAGAGGTTCTATTGGCGATCGCCACAATGGAGTTGGCGGTTACCACAATGAATGGAACTTTCCAAAAGGTTCTGTTGGTGGTCGCCATATTAGAATTTGTGGTTCAAAATGATTTCATTGGTTTGAAGGTTTTGATGATTGGGTTCAAATACCGAGCTTGGATCTGCTTTCGAAGATTGTACTGAGGCACCATTCCAATTGTTTTCATCATTGGATTCACCGAATATTAGGCGGGGTCAAATTGGGGTGTCTACACTCATACATAGGGTTCTAATTCTGCACAACGTGTTACTGCTAGTACACAGACACAGGTAATGTCTCGTCGTAGTGGGAGGGTTGTTCATTAACCTGATCGATATATGTTCTTAGGAGAGTCTTTTGATAGAATCCCGACAGAACTAGATACCGAGCCCTGTACTACAATGAAGCACTTCAAGACAAAGATGCAGATCTTTGGCAAAGGGATACGAATTCAAAAATAGAATATATGTATTCTAATCAAGTTGGGAACTTATAGAACCACCCAAATAGATGAAACCCATTTGATGCAAGTGAAGCTACAAGAGGAAGAGAGAAGCAGACGAGAAGGTTGAAACCTTCAAAACTAGGCTTGTTCCTAAAGGGTTCGCTCAAAAAGAAGGGATCCATTATGAGGAGACCTTTTCGCCCGTAGCCATGCATAGGTTTATCTGGTTTCTCTTATCCATTGCTGCTCATTTCGAATACGAAATCTGACTAATTGATATCAAGACAGCTTTCCTTAATGGAAGTCTTGACGAGTGTATTTATATGATACAATCAGAAGGATTTATTACAAAGGGCGAAGAACACATGCTATGTATGCTTAAGAGATCCATTTATGAACTTAAACAGGCATCGAGGTATTGAAACACTCGATTTGATCAAGCCATTAAGTCTTATGATTTTGATCAGAATTCGGATGAGTCCTGTGTGTACAAGAAGCGTGATGGAAGCGCGGTGATCTTTCAAGTACTTTATGTAGATGATATCTTGCTCATCGAAAACGATGTGGGGGCATTATCTATGGTTAAAATATTGTTATCTGGGTAGTTCAATATGAAGGATTTGGGAGAAGTCAGTCACATCTTTGGGATCAAGCTTGTGCGAGATTGGAAACAAAGGATGTTGGGCTTATCACAAGCAAAGTATATCGATGATATTCTTACTCGTTTTAAAATGCAGGATTCTAATAAAGGGTTTCTCCCTTTTAGGTATCGAATTACTCTATCCAAGGATCAGTGTCCTAAGACACCAGATGAGATAGAGAAGATAAAAGCGATTCCTTATGCTTTGGCCGTAGGAAGCCTCATGTATTCTATGCGTTGCATTAGACCCGACATCTGTTTTGGCGTTGGCATGCTTAGCAGATATCAGTCTCACCTAGGGTAGGAGTATTGGACTGCGGTAAAGAATATAATCAAGTACCTCAAAAGGACTAAGGATTATATGTTGATTTACCAGGCAAACAGTCTAGTACCTTTGGGGTACACAGACTCAGATTTCTAGTTTAATAGAAATTCCCGTAAGTTTACCTCAGGATATGTGTTAACCTTAGAAGGTGGAGCTATAAGTTGGAAGAGTATCAAGTAGTCCTGTATTGCTGATTCCACCATGGAGGCCGAGTATGTGGCAGCTTTTGAAGCAACCAAGGAGGCCGTTTGGCTCAGGAACTTTTTGTTGGATCTAGAGGTGGTACCTGCAGTTTAATCGGCTATTGCACTTTATTGTGGTAATAATAGAATGGTTGCAAACTCGAAGGAGCCAAGGGTTCATAAGAAAGGCAAGCATATTGAGCGTAAGTATCTCATAATACGAGAAATTGTACAAAGAAGTGATATTACTGTGACAAAGATTGCATCAGGAGACAACCTTACAAATCATTTTACAAAGAGCTTATTGGCTAAGACTTTCGATAGTCTTGTAGAGGGCATAAGAGTCAGATGTATGGCAGCATAATTTTGAGTATAAGTAGAAGATTATTAGGATTGGTATACTGAAAATTATATTTTTAGTATTTAATTTAATTTTAATAAAATTAATTTTTTATTTTATGAGAATCTTTATGAGCAATGTATGTGTATCTTTTTTTTAATGTTATGCGTGGATGTTCGATATTCTGTATAGTATTTAATCTGGTGTGCAGAGTACGACTTGCCAATAGAAGATCAGATATTAGGTCCTTGCAGAATATAAGTTTTATATTCACAGTTTAGATAGAAATGGACATACCATTGGTACGACTGTACAACAGAATTTTAGTAAGGTCTGTCTTGGTTACGGAAAACAGGTAATAGCGTCGTCTATTGTTCCGACTCTATGTGCTAGTACACTTTGTGTGTATTGAACGGGACATTTGAGATAATTAATTTTATACTGACTATATAAATTAATTCACACCTCAAGATTATTATGAATAGTGCTTATTCTCTTAATCCTGAAATAATTATTGATTTGCATATATTTTATATTTGTTATTTTAATTCATTAGAGAATGCGATCTTATATGAGTCTATATTCCTAGTAAGTTGGATAGCGGCATTATTTATATGGTGAATATTAATTATTGACGGAATTCATATTTCGAAAGATTGAGATTGAAGATACCCTCTTAAAAAAGCATATAAGTTTTGACAATGCCAAATCGTACTGGTGAATTTGATTTTTCAGTGGTCAAATAAGTTAAGCAGAAGGGTTTAAGGAATATCAAGATGCCGATTAAATTAAACTGTCAGTAATTAAATTTAATTAGTAGGTATCGAAAATCTTAACGTGCGGAGAAATGGTAAGTATTTAATAATAGGAACTCAATGCAAGATGATCTTGAAATTATGGGTTAGAGTGCAATTATAACTCTTTAGTGGTGTGAACTGTAATTCAGTGTTTTATGAAAATTACAGAAATCGCTGGTAGTTTTCCATAATTGCTGAAACCGCTGAAACGTGTCTGTATTCCACTGAATGTTTTTCTTATAATTACTCCCCAAGTCCCTATTGTGACCCTAGAAATATATGGGTAGGCTGAACTAGTTTCATAACTTGTCTTCCAGGACTACAGTTGTCCAGGTTTTACCGATACGTATTTTTGATAGATTGTAGCCCACCATACATTCAAGAATCGCATAAAAAAATACCGTAGAAGATCTGATAAAAGTTTCAACTCAGATTCAAATCGTAGTTGAAGATTCGACTGATAAAAAGGTATTCTTCTAAATTAACTTTGGATGCATGGGTTTTATTTTGATTATTTGTCGTCAAAAGTTTTATCTAGAGTCTATTTTGGCGTTTGCCCATCTAATTAATTTTTCAGATAGTCGTTTTGTAAAAATAAAGATTTTGGCAGTCTTACCTCCAACAAACATAGCATAATCTCTTCAACATGTCCATAGTTAATCCTCATCATACTTTCATGTCATGTCATGGTTCACATAAAATAAATCACACTAATCATAATTCTAGTTAATTCAAACATAAAAGGTATGCTCACAATCCACTTAGTATTTCACTTCTAAACTTCCAACCGTTAATTTATAACTTGCAGCAACAATTTGGAGTATCAAGACTTTGATTTCGCTTCTATTTTTTTGTCACAATATAAATTAAAATATTCTTAACAAGTTTTGTGAAGGAAACTTAAGCTAAATCCTAAGATTTCTAGATGGTCTAGCCTTCACAAAGAAATATGTTTCAGCAACACCTAACCAATTGCTGCGAATCAAGGCTCTTAGAAGGCAACAAATTTGGGGTATCAAAACAGATTCTTTTGGGATTATTTTTAGATATGTTTTAGGTCAAGATGTCTTATAAATTTCTTATGAAGGATGCTTAGTAAAGTTCTTAAAAGAATGTTTAAGAAATTGGCCATTTAAGAAAATATGTCAAATCAGTATTTTTAAAACTCAATAGTGGTGAACTTTTAGAGAAAGAATAGAGAGTATAAAAATCATTTGAGGAACTAAACATAGGCCAAAGGACCCGATTTTTTGACAACATTTAGATTCAAATGTCCCTAACATTTTTCATGAAGAAAAATTTTTGGATAGATCACTAGAAATATAGGTTTGGGGCTACCAAAAAATATTGGACAGCAAACTTTTTAAATCACTAAACATGAACATCAAATTGCAGAGGAATTTTGACCAAACAAATCTCAACAAAAGGGGCTCTTTTTTGTGGAGGTAGACAGATAAACATGTTATCTACAACTTTCTTAAAAGGTCCAAAGCTCAGTTCTCATTTTAAAATAGAGTTTTCACCTCTACAACAGAGGCTGGTCTGAAAACGACACGTTTTGGTAGAAAAATCATATTTCGAGTTTTATAAGCTCAAAGCAGCTCAAACTAATTTTATATGAAATATAACACAAAAATCTATGTCTAAACATAAAACACAATCTCATATGATTTTTCTATAATTACTTATGATTTTCAAACGTAGGTTCAGCAAGCTAAAAATTAGAAAACTCAGAGCAAGTTACTACCTATGGAACGACCCGGTTCGGACCCTAGTTGTAACAACCCTATTTGTAATGACCCGGGTAACGATCCAGCCCAAATCCTAGTATTAGCAACAGTAAGCCAACAAGATCTTAGGTCACTAAAAGATTAGAAACCCTAATTCGATTAGAAAACCCTAAAAAGACCTAATACTCAAGAGGCAAAATTATAATACTTAGAGAAGACTCCCAACATCATAAATAAAGTAAATAACACAAAATGTAAGATTAATAATAAAATATTCTCATAATTAGGGTAAAATAACCATTTTGCCCGTGGTACAATAAAAAGTCTTAAAAATCTAAATTTTGACACATGGACTCCTTAAATCAAAGATTTAAATATAATTAAGCAAAAAAAGGTCAAATAACAACAAAAATACCCCTAAATGATTGGTTACCTTGGGATTTGTGCTAAAAAAGTCACTTTTTGTCTTTTTAAGCTCAAAATGAGAAAAAATTATACAAATCAAGCATTATTATGACCCAAGACTATCTAAATAAGTAATATACATAATAATATAATAATATATGCCAAAAAAGCAAACAAATCATTATTGAAGTTCTTACACACTAAAATAAGTTAAAAAGTCAAATCTGGTCAAACTAACTTAAATTGACTTAAAATCTTATACCTATTTAATCAATTGTTACAAAAGTTATGATAATTCATGGGAATACTAAATTATTCATAAAATTACTAAAATAATATATTTTAGTAGGTAGGGACACCAAAAAAATACACCAAATTAATTTTTAAAGCGTTTTATTGTACAATATGGTACCAAAATCTCACTTAAACCCCAAATTAATGCAAATAATCTTTTTAACTATCCCAAACTAACCCTAGCCAAAATCCCCACTGCGCAAAAGCTGAATTTTCAAGTCTCAATTGTCTTCCCCATCCATGCAACCTATGAAAATGAAAAGAATTAAATAAAAGCTTCCAAACACATCATTAAGTCCACAACCTCTATGACTATATGAACAAGCCAAACACCACCCTTTCACCTCTTCATGTTTTGGCAATATAGAGAGGGAGAGACCAGATTTCTTGAGTGTTTAAGTGTTCTACAAGTTTGAGAGAGAAAAGAGGAAGAAAGAGAAAGAAGAAGCTAAAAAGGATCAAGATGTTGTGCAACAAAGCTAAGTCCATCCACCCTTCCACATCGACAGCACCAAACAAATAAGTAAAACCTCTAAAATTTCTGTTCAAACTCACCCAAGATCTCTCTCAACTCATCTCTTAAAATATAACCAAGAACAAGAATCAAAACATTAATAACAAAGGCGTCGTGGTGAGAAAATAGGGGATGTTCATGATTTTTATGATTTGAGATGAGCTTACATGTTTGTATCCATGAGTTGCAAAGCTTCTATAAGTTTTGGAACAAAGATATGTAAGTCTTAAACATATGCATGCAAAGAAATAGGACCAAATCTTGACACCAAGAGCTAGGAGGGAAAAACCCTTAAACGCCTGATTTTTGGGCTATTTTGACTTTCTATCCTGAACTTTGAATTACCATAACTAAATATAAAAATATGATCTAAGTGTAGTTTTATCTCCAGACCTAGGTTTTGATGTTATTTGTCATACAAAATTGGTTTCAACGAATTTCATTGAGTAGAACTTGAGATATGCTTTTTTTGCTAAAGAGTATTAGTTTCTGACCACCCAAGATTGCAGACCTAAAAACTTTAGTTTAGAATTAAATCCGAGCTTAGGTTAAAACATGACCATTCTAGATAACATGTATATCTTACTGTCCACCAAAAATGAGCCCTAAATATTGAGATTTGGTAGGTTAAAACACACCTCAAAGTCACTATTGTGAATCTATAAATGACAGAGCCCTTTATCACATGTTTTTGTAAGACCCAAAACCCCTGTTTTAGTGACCAAATCCAAAAATAGTTTTCATGAAAAGTGTAGATAACATCTTGAGCTATTGATTGTCCAAAAATCAAACTTAGATACCCGCGGATGGTCCCTCAAACCATTTGTAAACTCTCTATTGTAACCTAATTCTGTTGAGCATTTTGTAGTTGACGGAGCCCATTTTATAAATTTCCCAATATCTCTAACTTGTTTCACATAACTACCTTTAACACTATTCATGAAACTTGTAGGGATCGCATTAAAATAGAACATATCCAAAAATTAGACCTATAGGACTTGATTTGATATCCCAAAATTGAGACCAACTAAGGCATATTTTCTGTACTTTTTTCTGTAAAGTGCTGAATCATTTTCTCTTAAATGAAACTAATGACCCATTTGCCTTAGGATCTGATACTTTTCTCTCTAAAGTGCTGAATTATTTTTTCTTAAAAAACTAATGACCCATTTGCCTTAGGATCTGATACTTTTCTCTGTAAAGTGCTGAATTATTTTCTCTTAAATAAAACTAATAACCCATTTGCCTTAAGATCTGACCTTAGTGTTAAATATAAAAATTGTACAAAATATTTTTATCTAAATGGTATCCAAAAACCAGAACTTAATTCTATGTCTAGGTACCCCAAAACACTATTTCCTTTTTTAAATTGACACTTGAAAATTTACCCATAAGTTGTTTAGTGTGTAGTTGACATGTTTTACTGCGGGACTCGAAGTATATGCTTTAATTGATTTAAATTGGATAGTTAATATTTTAGAATGATAATATGATAATTAGAATCCATGCCACTAAATTTTAGCCATGTTTTATGAATTGTAGCTTGTGTTTCACATGCTTGCACTTCATACTTTAATGAGTTGTACCATATGCTATAGCATGCTTAATTTAAAGTCATGCTATTGATAGTACTACTTGAGGTGCTTATTGTACACCGTGGGCATTATCATACTTGCATCTTAACATATTGGAGTCCATTCTGTATCTATCATTGTGGGTTGGGTTATGTGGGAATTGTTCTCTTCTTGGTTCTGAGTCTATGGCATCTTTAATTGCCAATTTTATAAATGTTTTGGGAGATTGTTTATCATGATAATGGTTGGGCACCATGGGTTTGTTGCTAACATTTTGATATTGGTACCTTAGACTTCAGGTTGACACTAGGCAATAACATCACGACTCTTAAAGTCGGTGCATTGGGTACATAGCCGAAGTCGCATTGGTCCTGATCGCTTTCGGTAACAAAGCCGCATTGCACTGGTTCTCACCCCACGCCATTGTGATTAAATAAAATAGCAGAAACATGAAGCCCGACGATGGATTTATTATTCACAACAAGGCTCGATTGATGGCTAGATGTTCAATTTGTCCGATGAAGTCTACTCTAGCAATTCTCGATGTAGAATGCATGTTAAGATTCTGGGTGAATGTCAAGTTGGGCACTTGCATCACATTCATGGCATTATATACTTGCATGTTATTTACCAACCTACTTACTATGTTATATCTTGTCAAATTTGTCTGTCTCTTTGACTTTAAATTATACCGTGTGTTAAATGATATGTGGTGTGGAATATTTTGACGTGAGAATGGTTAGAAAGTTTAGAGTGTTTTCTACTAGACTTTGACTCATGGCATTCGTGCCACAGGTGAGGAATAGGAGTTCTTTGAGAAAGTTGCCCCTGAAGAAGAAAAAGGATTTGAAGAACAAAGTGAGTAGCAAGAGCCAGCAAACTCCGACAATGCTAGATGAATAATTAAATCTTCACTTTTTGTTCCTTTTTGTTCAATTTCCACGTGCTCGTTGTAAATTTTGTTAATCTTTTGTGAAACTGTAAATGTTATATGTTTTTTATCAGTCTGGAACTCTTAATGATATAATATTTAACATATGTAACTATAAATGAATGGTTAGAATATTTTCTTTAGTTATACTTATGTATATCCCGACGTGCCTGAAAAACAGGGTGTCACAACCTGGCCTCCTAACATGTTGTATGTTATATTGGAGCATAGATTCTTTGGAAACATGGTATGTACACTTAAAAATCATAACTCCATAACTTAAATATATGAATATTCTCACGGAGATCGACATGCAAACACAAAAACATACTAATCACCTAAAACAGTCCCAAAATCTCAACTTTTACGCCTTTGTTCTTGTGTTTTGATTCTTGATTTTGGTTTTATGTTTGAGAATGAGGAGAGGAGAGTTTGAGGTGAGTAAGATCATAAGGTTTAGTGTTTTTCTTACCTTAGAAAGATTAGGTTGTAGTAAAAGGTGGATAGGACTTAGCTATCAACTTCCTCAAAGTCTCCTCGCTTCCTTGCTTCTTCTTCTTCCTTCTCTTTCTTCTTTTTTTCTTTCTTCTTTCTTCTTTCTTTTTCCACACTTGGAGAACGTTTTTGGACTAAAATATTCTGATCTCTCTCTCTCTCTCTTGCTTGCCGACAAATGGAGGGAAAAAAAGGAGAGAATAGGCCTCTTATTTACAGGAAAATTGGTATGTGAAAATTATGATTAAAGTGTAAGAATTTTCAAATTTTTCTTAATTCCTATTGGTTGTATGGGAAGTGAAGCTCTTTTTTAAAACTTTTATGTAAGAAAAGAGATAGAATGTTAGGATTGTATACTAAAAATTATGATTTTAATTTTAATATTTAATTTTATTTATTAATAAAATTAATTTTTTTATTTTATGAAAATTTTAATGAACAATGCATGCGCTTCATTATTTATTTAATGTTGCGCATGGATGTCATTTATTCTACATAGTATTTAATATGATGTGTAGAGTTTAACTTACACACAGAAGACCAGATTATCAATTTTTATAGAATACAAGTTTTTTTGTTTCCAGTTTAGATGGAATTGAACATACCATCAGTACGGCTGTAGTATAATATTTTAGTAGATCTGTCTGGATTACAGGGAACGATAATTGTTTCACAATTATTTTAACTCATTGTGCTAGTATACTTTGTGTGTATTAAATAGGATCAGGTTGCAGTAATTAATTTTGTACCGACTTTATAAATTAATTCATACTCTATGGTTATTATGAGTACTTATACTCTTAATCTTAAAATAATTATGATTTGCGTATATTTAATATTTGTTATTTTGATTTATTAGAGAGTACGATCTTGTATGAGTCTATAATCCCAGTAAGTTGGATAGCGATATTAATTATATGGTGGATATTAATTATCAATAGAATTCACGTCCTGAAAAATCAGGATTAATAATGCTTTCTTAAGGAAGCTTATAAGTTCTGGCCGAGCAAAACCCTGTAGGTAGATTTTATAATTCAGCAGTCAAATAAGTAAAGCGGAAAGACTTAATGAATTTTTGAAGAAGTCAATTAATTATAATTATTAGTAATTTAATTTAATCGACGGTATCTGTAATCTTAACAAAGGGAGAATAAATAAACATTTAATAACATAAGATCGAATACTACGATTTTGAAAATAAAGCTAGGAGCGCAATTATAACTCTTTAGTAGAATGAATTATAATATATATTTTATAAAATTGCTTCTGTGTTGAGACAGAATTTCATGATTATATTAGAAACCCATATCTTATTTACTCCACAAGTCCTTACTGTAGTATGTTTTTATGCTGTTATAAAACCTAGCCGTCAGATATTCCATATAACGTTCTAAGGTTTTCATGTCTTGTGAATCCAAAGAACAAGTGACTGGACAGGTTTTGAAGAACACAGTAGATCAAAATCCACACTTTATTCGTGTTTTGCATTCGATAATACAGTAGAAGGCTTGTGTCAGATATTAGACTAGAAGTCAACAACCACGACGGATCGTTGACTAAAAACTATTGCAGCAATCGAAATCATCCAACCAGATTTCGAAAGGTATAATCCTAAAACTAACTTTGGGAGTATTACCGAATTTTATTTTGATTATTCGATATCAAAAGTTTTAACCTAGAGCCAGTTTTGACATTTTCCCGTCCAATTATTTTTTAATTAAAATCATATATATAATTTTAGGATTTTAGCAGTTTGTCACAACAATTAGTATCAAAACCGTCTTTGATTATGTCTGATTTTATCATAGGTTCGAATAGATTTTGTAGGCAATCTAATGCCGATTTTTAATGATCATTAGTTTTGCATGTTTGATTGCATAGTTTAATGATTATTAAATTAAGTTTTTTTTTATACCACGAGGGTTGATCAAGATAAATTGATTGTGAACTCTTTAGGGGCATAGAATCATTGTAAATTAATTGTTTTTTTATTTTAAGTACTTGTATATTTTCATTTTATGTAATCAAAAATCAAAGAATGACCAAGAATGTCGAAGAACATAAAGCTGGGGCATGATCAACAATCGTGGTTTGGGCTTTATCATTGTTACAAGGATTCATGGAATATAATGAATTATTATTATGATAATTTTGGATAAAGGTTTCGGTGGCTTGTTTTCTTAAGGGAGCATGATCCATAGATAATTCATCATATTTAAAGGATAGTGGTTGTGGCTTTGGTTTCAATGTGATCATCATGATTGATAATTACAAAATAGCTACCAAACGGTCCATATTGATGACCATGAATCATGGTGTTAAAGCTTACTGCCACGTGATAATCACAATTGATTGGGCTTTATCATTGTTACATAAGGACTGCCACGGTCCAATCATGAATTATTTCCAGAGTCTTCATTCGGTTAAAGCACTTGGAAACAAAAGCTAATCCCAAATGAAAATAATAAAGCAAAACCGTAGCAAGTGTAATGCGGCACATGCAGCGTGCTGTACGCTGGCGCAGCGCAGTGGGGCAACAGTGGTGCGTGGCCAGGCGGCAACAGTGGCAATATTTCAATGGGACTATGACTTGTAATAGCTGAATCGTGCAAGGCTTTTGGTTAACTACAAAATTGTGACAAGATCAAAAAATTAGAATTCTAATTCTATAGGATTGCATGTTTTCTTGATGAACAAAAACTTTTTAACCAAAGAGCTATACATAGACTATAAAAGTCGAAATTTAATGCATTTATTTATCTATTTATTTAAATGTGTATATGCTTTTATTTTGATTTATTTATTCTATTCACTTTTTAATTAATTCTATTAATTCGAAATTAATTTTTTGAAACAGAAAAATAAAATAAAATTTTCTTTAATTAAAATTAATTTCTTTTAAAAGAAAATTTTAAAATTTTATTTTGTTACATAAAAGCACATTTAAAGATGATTTTTTAAAAATCGGATATCTTAAAAAAATATGACGGTTACTTTCAAATTTTTTGAATTAATTAAAAGGAGTTTAATTTTAATAAATTATTATTTTTAGAATATGTGTAATAGAAAAATAAAATTATATTCTTGATTTTTATTTAAAATTAATTTTTTAAATAATTAGAATTTGAAAATTTTATTTGCTATACATAAACCAAGTAATGGTGGTTTAAAAATCAAAATCTTTTGTAATGCGTGATTTTCGAAAGTTATAAATTTATTTTAATTAAACATATTTTATAACCCTAAAAAATATTTTAAAAATTAAGTGGGTGAGGAAATTTATTCACAGATAAAGCTCGCGGTCTTCATCACTAATTCATAGATGATATAATTAATTTTATGTAATTGTATTAGGGCCTTTCTCCCCATCGGACGGAATTAATTACAGGATCACTGGTACAAATCTCTTTTAAGGATAATTTTAGGTAATTGTTAGTGTGAATCACTTCTCCATCTAAAGAGTTCATTGCAAAGCAATTGGTTCGGGATTAAGTGATGGTTTACACTTAACTGTAAATAATAGTATTCTATCAACCTGAGTCATTGCTATTATTTATTGGACCAAAGCTATGTCAGCTGTTTAATTTTACTTGGTAAGGTCTATTGCCTAGATAGTAAAATTAATAAAAATTGACATGTCTGGACAAATGATGAATAGTAGACATTCTTCTCATCGAGACATGCTATTCATGGTGTACCAGGTTGTTGGCAAATTTTTTTAAAATGGTAGAAAAAACCGATTTTAAAATAAAATTTAAAATTTTTGCTCATCATAATTAATGGTTTTTAATTGTGTGATTCTCAGGATTAAAATGGCATTCAATCTACTCGTGGCTATACTCAAAGAAAACAAACTTACGAGTCCTAATTATGCTGATTGGAAAAGGAATCTAGGTAAATGTATTTATTTTTGGAAAAGGTTTTTTCTCTAAGCCGAAAGGCGAGAAGAAGAAAAAAGTTCAGAAGCAGGGTGGCACAATTTCCAAGATAATTAGTAGGTCAAGACTAGTGTGAAAAAAGCCGAAAGACAGATGTTTTCACTGAAACTAGATACGGCAGTAGAAAAAGCAATGTTTAGTTTATCTTGGCAAGCAAAAAAGCAATGGTAATTTCCATTCAATAGTTATGGAAACATATTTAGCGGTGTTATCTACCGATACTTGGTGTCTGATACGGGAGCCATTAATCATGTCTACAATTTTTTGCAGAAGTTCCAAGAAATCAAACAACTAAGTGATGGAAAGGTTTACCTGCACATGGGTAATAATACAAGGGTAGTAGCAATTACAGTGGGAGATATCATTCTCAATTTTAATAGAGGTCGAATTTTAATATTGAGAGATTGTTTTTATGTACCTTCCATTAGAAGGAATTTAATTTCTATATCTAGATTGGTTAAAGCCGAATATTTAATTTATTTTAATAACTCTGTAGTTATTAAGGATAATAAATGGTTTATCTGTTATGGTACATTTGTGGAAGATCTTTATGTTATTATTCCAATCTCTCCTATACTAAAACTGAATAAATTGAATAATACATCTAATTCACCATTTAAGAGAAATGAACCTTCTTTAATGAACCAAACACATCTTTAGTACTTACACCTATGTCATATTAATCCAAAAAGGATAAATAGATCAATTAAAGATGGACGTTTGAGTTCATTAGAAGTGGAGGCACTTTCAGTTTGTGAATCCTACTTAGAGTGTAAAATGACCAGGAGGCCGTTTTCAAGTAAAGGCTATAGAGCTAAAGAATCAATGAAATTAGTTCACTTTGACTTATGTGGACCAATGACTGTCCGGGCTAAAGGAGATTTTGAGTATTTTGTCACTTTTATTGACGACTACTCAAGGTATGGATATATTTATTTGATATACCGTAAATCTGAATACTTTGAGAAATTCAAAGTATTTAAGGCGAAAATAGAGAAGCATCTGGAAAAATGTATCAAGACACTTCGGTCTGACCGTGGCGGCGAGTATCTCTTTGGAGAGTTTAGGGATTATTTGTCAGATGAGGGGATTATATCCCAGTTGACTGTACTAGGCACTCAACAACAAAATAGTGTGGTAGAAAAAAGTAATAGGACTCTTATAGAGGTAGTGAGATCTATGATGAGTTATTCGGACTTACTCAATTAGTTTTGAGGATTTGCATTAGAAGCAGCAGTTTATATTGAGATTTGTATTAAAGACAGTAGTTTATATTTTGAACTTGGTACTTTTTAAATCAGTACCTTCTACTCCCATAGAATTGTTGACCAGGCGCAAGCTTAGTTTAAGACATATTTATTGAAGGGAAAACTACTAAGATCATTATCTTTGTAAACAATTTTCGGTAAAAAAATTAACTGAACGGGCACACACCGAAACAGGTTTTAGATAAAACTTTTGATGATGACCGATTAAAATTAAAACTCGCGCAACCACAATTGATTTAGGAGAATACCTTTTTACTGGTTGATTCTACAGCTATGATTTTGATTTTGAGTTGAAGCTCATGTTAAACCTTCTACTGTATTCCCTTATGCGATTCTCGAATATAGTGTGGATTATAATCTATCGAGAACTCATACCGGTAGAACCTGAACAGCTTTAGTCTTGAAGACAAGTTATGAATATGGTTCAGCCTATCTGCATATATCTAGAGCTACAGCATAGACTTGTGGAGTAATTATGAATTAGACTTCTAGTGGAACACATATACTTATCCAGCAGTTTTCGCAATTAAGCAAATCTCATAGCGGTATTTATAATTACGAAAACCTTACAGCGGTTTTTACAATTTTCATAAAATACTAAATTACAATTCACACCACTAAAAAACTATAATTGCACTCGGACCCACAATGACAACACCATCTTGCATTAAGCTCCTATTATTAAATGCTTAATATTTCTCCCCACGTTAATATTTTTGATACTCGCCAATTAAATGTAATTACTGACAATTTAATTTAATCGGCATCTTGAAATTCCTTAAGCCTTTCTGTTTTACTTATTTGACCGTTAGATAATCAAATCTAACTATAGGGTTTGGTCTGGTCAAAACTAATAAGTTTTTTTAAGGGGGTATCGTTAATCACTATCACTCGAGATGTGAATTTTATCAATAATTAATATTCATCATATAAATAATACTGCTATCCAACTCACCGAGAATATAGACCCATATAAGATCGCACTCTCTAATGAATTAAAACAACAAATATTAAATATACAAAAATTAATAATTATTTCAAGATTAAAAGTATAAGTACTATTCATAATAACCTTAGGGAGTGAATTAATTTATATAGTCAGTATGAAATTAATTATCCTAATGTGTCCCATTCAATACACGCAAAGTGTACTAACACAGAAAGTCGAAACAATAAACGACGTTATTATTTATTCCCTGAAACTAAGACATGCCTACTAAAACTCTGTGTTACAGTAATACCGATGGTATATCCATTTTCATCTAAACTATGAACATAAAACTTATATTCTGCAAGAATCTAAAACTTGATCTTCTATGTGTAAGTCGTACTTTATACACCAGATTAAATACTATACAGAATAAAGACCATCCATGTATAACATTAAATAAATGATATACATACATTGCTCATTAAGATTCTCATAAAATAGAAAATTAATTTTATTAAAATAATATTAAATACTAAAACTATGATTTTCAGTATAACAACCCAAGTAATCTCCCACTTATACTCAAAACCATGCTGTCATACACCTGACTCCCATGCCCTCTACATGACTATCAAAAGTCTTAGCCGGTAAGCTCTTTGTAAAAGAATCTACAAGGTTGTCTTCTAATGCAATCTTGGTCACCATAACATCACCTCTCTGTACAATTTCTCGTATCAGGTGATACTTACGCTTAATGTGCTTTCTTTTCTTGTGAACTCTTGGCTCCTTTGAGTTTGTAACCGCTTCGCTATTGTCACAATAAATTGTAATAGCCAATTGAACTGAAGGGATCACCTCTAGATTTAACATGAAGTTCCTGAGCCATACAGCCTCCTTAACTGCTTCAGAAGTTACCACGTACTCGACCTCCATGGTGGAATCAACAATGAAAGATTGCTTGATACTCCTCAAACTAATAGCTCGACCTCCTAAGGTAAACACATATCCTGAGATAGACTTATGGGAATCCTTGTCAGATAGAAAATATGAGTCCGTGTACCCCAAAAGTACTAGAATGTCTGCCTGGTAAACCAACATATAATCCTTACTCCTTTTCAGGTGCTTAATTATATCTTTTATCGCAGTCCAATGCCCCTGCCCTGGGTTAGATTGATATCTACTAATCATGCCAACAGCAAAGGTGATGTCGAGTCTAATGCAAAGCATAGCATACATGAGACTTCCTACTGCTGAAGCATAAGGAATTGCCTACATCTTCTCTATCTCATCAGGTGTCTTAGGGCACTAATCTTTGGATAGAGTGATTTCATGCCTAAAAGGGAAAAATCCATTCGTAGAATTCTACATGCTATAACGAGTAAGGATATCATTAATATACTTTGCTTGTGATAAGCCCAATATCATTTGTTTCCGATCTCACACAAGCTTGATCCCAAGGATGTGACTAGCTTCTCCCAAGTTCTTCATATCGAACTGCTCAAATAACTATACTTTAACCATAGATAATGCCTCCACATTATTTTTGATGAGCAAGATATCGTATACATAAAGTACTAGAAAGATCATTACACTTTCGTCACACTTCTTGTATACACAGGACTCATTCGAACTCTGATTAAAACCATAAGTCTTTATGGCTTGTTAGATCTAGGCAGCCCAAGAGGGGGCTAAATTGAGTCTTTAAAAATAAATTACAATTTAAAATTTTTTTTTAAAAACCTTTTAATGTTGCAATAAAACAAGATACGCAAATATTTAAGCAATGCAAATATTAAAAGATGAGTGATAGAGAAATAAAACCAAACACTAGGGATTTATAGTGATTCGGCTTTATCCTAACCTACATCCACTCCTCAAGATCTCCCTTGAGTATTTTCACTATATAGAATACTTCATGGGCGTATTCCAAGCCTTTACAAGTTTCAAGTTTTCTCTTGAGATATCTGAATGTTTACAGGCATATTCACAAGTCCATTTCAGCTTCAAGAAGATCCTATAAAAATATGCATTTGTTTTCTTCTAATCTCTCTTGAACTCTTATTTGATGAGTTTTACTCACTCACTCAAAGGCTAAAAGATGACTCACCATTGATTACAATAAATGAGATGTAATAAATGAAGAACACTTACTCTCTTTATAGAAATAATTTACAATAAATGAAAGGGTAAAGAGAGATGAGGAACAAGAACTGGAGTTGCAGCAATAAATGTTAGCTTGATGATTTCTGAGATTAATTTGAGCAATGAGACAGTAAATGCAAGTCTTCAACCTTCTTAAATGCTGAGAAGTAACTCCTTATATAAGTTCTTATGAGTTCATGACCGTTAGAGGTAGGTGGGGGCAATAAATGCCAAAAATTCAGCCGTTGAGATCTGTCGTCTTTTGAATTTCCGTCTTTAGGGTCGACACAAATATTCTGAGGGGTCGACACAATTTCTACACTTTACCTTCCAACGTTCTGGGGTCAACACATTTGAATCTAGTGTCGACTCGTTTGAAACTTCAGCATCCGGAGGAACAACTTTGTGTCGACTCAACTTGCCTTTGGTGTTGACACAAAATCTCTGCAGAAAGTCTCGATACTTTTGTGTCGACATAAATAGCTTTGGGGTCGACACCAAAATTCTGCAATCAACTTCGGTTGTTTTGTGTCGACACATTTGCTCTTGGGGTCGACACCACAATTCTGCAGGCAGGCTCGGGACTTTTGGGTCGACACAACTTGTCTTGGGGTCGACACAAAAAATCTGCAGGAGGCCTCAATTGTTTTGTGTCGACACAATTTCCATTTGTGTCGACCCAAACTTTCAGAAACCAAAAGTGAGGATCATTTTTGTGTCGACACAAAATTGATTTGCGTCGACTCAAATGAGTCCTGGGCACTTCGGTACTTTTGTGTGGACACAAAATTAGTTTGTGTCGACACTAATGTTTTGGTACCTGAAGATCAACTTGAAAAACAGTTATGGTGTCAAACCATTTGATCAATGGGTATTGACACACTTGATATTATTTCAAGTGTACTTTGCCTTAAAAAGTGTTTAACTTAATTTTCAATTAAGATCAACACAAAATATTCTAATTAAAGAATGCTTAGGTGCTTGAACCTTTTTGAGATAAAAGTCATTTCTTTTTGGCTAAGGTGTCAACTTTGATTGTTCAAAATGTGTTAACAATTTCGTTTTGAAAATATAAAATATTATCCATTTAAAACCAATTATCTTTAGAAAATGACTTATGAAAATTATCAAAATCATAATAAAAAGCTATTGGGCTAACAATCTCCCCTTTTTTGATGATTACAACCATATTTATTTTTTTTAAAAAATAATTTAAAATATTTTTCAACATGGGTTCTCCCCTTATCGATATGCCTTAAATATTAAAAGCAATTATAATAGTTAGGCATACATCAGAGTGAAAGCATACAATTTTTGACATAATTTGCATACGAGATCAAGAAGCATTCAGAATTTATTTTAATTTGTGCAAAACAGTGAATATATGCAAAGTGATTTATCAATCACATTCAATCCATTCAACAAGCATCCATAGGCATGTGGACAGGATATAATCAAACACTAATAGGAGCATAGGCATTCATAATGGAAAAAGTTTAAACATCAAATCATAAATATAAGAGCATGTTAAACAACCAACCCATTCATCCACATAAGGAAATGACCCATGCAACAAAAAAAAAAATTGTGTTTTAAAATTTGCAACTTCATCTTCATAAGAAAAACTTAAAAAGAATTGAAACTCCCCTTCATTTCTTCACTTTCACTCCCCTTCACTTCTGCCTTCTTCTCCTCTTTTGAAATCATAAAAAAAAATGTGGGGCTACTGATCATCCATGAATTTTTTGAATTCCTTCTTGGCTTTGGCTTTCTCTTTGCTAGCGGAGGCTCGTTCTTTGGCAGCGCATGATCATTCGTCTTTAGCTTCACCTGCTGCCAGGGCTTCCCATGGTGCTGCCAGAGTAAGGTCGGCTTACCTTTTGAGGCGTGCGTCCTTTCTTCTTTGGTTTCTTTGGGCTTAAACTGTTTAGTCCAAGCTTCTTTGATCCATTGGAGGTGTTCTTCCACCTTCTAAGCATTTGCATGGATAGCGGTGACGATGCCTTGATCGTATTCTTTGCGCATTTGATGGAGGATTGCCTTGTTGCAATTCACTATGGATGAAATGTTTTCATCCATGGTTTTGGAAAGAGCCCTTCCAGCATCGGTGGCATTTTCTACGTCGCGTCTGAGGCTCCGGTTTGTTTTATCAAGGTGTTTTACTTTTTCAGAGAGGGAAGAGATGGTATGATGCAAATCAAAGAAATCTGAATCAACTTTGGCCTG
>JAUMHN010043312.1:0-28287 GCA_032360265.1 Heliamphora ciliata | reverse complement strand
AATCCTTAGCTGATGATACCCTGACCTCAAGTCAATCTTCGAAAAGCAGCGGGACCCCTTCAACTGATCAAACAAGTTGTCAATCCTCGGCATCGGATATTTATTCTTCACCGTTACCTGGTTCAACTTCCTGTAGTCTATATACAACCTCAACGAACCATCTTTCTTCTTTGCAAAAAGTGCTGGAGCTCCCCACGGTGACGTACTCGGGCGTACAAACCCCTTGTCAAGCAACTCCTACAACTGCACCTTGAGTTCTCGCAACTCAGCCGGTGCAAAGTGATATGATGGAATAGAGATAGGAGCAGCTCCCGGAACAAGATCAATGGAGAACTCCACATCTCGGCTCGGTGGCAACTCAATCAGATCGTCAGGAAAGACATCCGAATTATCGCACACCACCAGGGGTAACACTCCTCGAACCCCAACTGGCTCATCCAACCTGAGCGCAGAAAAGAGAACCCAAATCTCCTAGAAGCCGAGTGGCATCGGGTATAGACCTCAAGCCCTCATCCCGATCACCCACCAAGAAAAAGCAGTCACCCTCCGGTGTACAGATCGACCCCCTCCATCGCTCACAATCTATAAAAGCACGGTAGGTAGTCAACCAGTTCACCCCTAGGATGACGTCAAACGCGGTCATGTCTAGATGATAAAATCAAACACTAAACAACGACAAGCGAATCCTAACTCACAGGACCTGCAAACTCTACTCAACATCACCCTCCCGCTGACTGAGGTCTCTACGCTCAATGTACTACCCAACGGGTCTACCTTAAACCCCAATGCAGATGCAAAAGCAGAAGAGATAAAAGAATGTGATGCTCTTGTGTTAGTGAGAACACTGGCCCATGATCTAAAAGCTTGAAAAGTACCTCTGATCATGGCTGGAGCAGCTACAGCATCAGGCCCAACTAGTGCTCTAGAAGTACTGGGATCAGCGAGAACATAAGCCCTGGCCTGCGGCAGTCTGATCTGCCCACAATAACCCTGAGACGATGGCAACCTCACCGACTGAGCCGAAGCACCTCCCTTTGCAAGCCTAGATGTCTGAGTCCTAGGCTGCTGCGGAGCCTGTCGCCTCTGTACAGATGAAGCAACTGACGCTCCTGTCGTGCCCTAAACATTTCCCTTTCTGGGACATGATCTGTGAATATGCCCGGACTGACCACACCCAAAACAAATAGGTGGGTCCCTCGCCTGTGACTGGACAGGCGCTGAACTCTAAGCCCGGCCCTTCTGCTGGCAGTCAACTGCACGATGTCCTGGCTGTCCACAGCGATAACAGATCATCCTCTCTGCTCTGGCCTTCCAGTCGAGGCCACTGAAAGTGTAGGTGCAGACGACTGCGGCTGATACGATCCAGTAAAATGAGAACTAGGTCCAGATGACCTCCAGAGCTTATTCCTGCGCCCCTGAGACTGTGTATCTCCACTGCCTTGCTGGTTCTTACCCTCTCTGACCCTGCGGCTATTTGCCAATGAGTTCTCTCCCCGGATAGCTGCTTCCACAAGCTTGATATACACCTCCACATCCAGAGCTGCAACCCTATCCTTGATAGCTTTTCAGAGTCCCCTCTCAAACCTCCAAGTGCGCAACTCCTCAGTCGATACCATCTCTAGTGCAAATCGCGACAGATTCGCGAACTTGGTCTCATACTGACCACGGACAGATTCCCCTGAACAAGGGAGAGGAACTCCTCTCGATAAGTATCTCTCGAAGCTCTCGAGAAATACTTCTCTAAGAAGACCCTCGTGAAAGCTGGCCACGTGTCATCCACAGTGGTCTTGCCGAACTTCCACCACTCTCTAGCATCTTCCCGCAGTTGGAACGCCGTCAACTTTACGCACAGAGCCTCCTCATCAATATCCAGAGTATCGAAGATTAATGTGGTCACTTCTAACCACTCAGTAGCCACCTTTGGGTTCGGTTCCCAAGAAAATGTTGGAGGATACAGCCGCCGAAACTCTCTCATGGCCACAAAAGCCCTTGGCTTAGGAACCCGCACACTAGCCCTGGTCGCTTCTACTATAGCTTGCATAGTAGCCAACATCTCCTGGATGACATCAATGCCACCAATATCATCACCACCCACTTGTTCCTGTGAGGCAGGAACGTTCCCTTCTTCCGGAACCTGAGCATAGGCACATCCTCAGCCACGGCCTCGGCCACGACCCCGTCCTTGCACTCCCCGCGTGGGCATAATACTATAGGAAGCAATATAAACTGGATAAGCTTTTCTACAACATGTTACTACGTAACAGAAACACATAATCATGCTATCACGTAGCCACATAAGATCATGTTAAACACATCTCACAAACCGAGGGAAACTAACAAGACAGACTCGTCAATTTGGATAACCTATTTAGATTTCCTGCTAGAAAACACGTCGACCAAACACATTTCTAACTTGGCTTCCAAATCTGTTATTCCAAACGCCCTAAGGCAAGACTCATCAATCATGATATTCAACCTCCATACCCACATATACACGACTATCATGCTTAGAAAGCTATTAACATGTTATAAAACAACGTTTAAACACATGCAAGCATGCATACACAATCAATCTCACCAGGTGATAAACCCTTTTTTTCCATGGCTCTTAGGTATTCGAACGCAGAGCTCTGATACCAAGTTGTCATGCCCCAAAACCCTGGGGTCATGTGAAAATCCACCGAACACTAATTTTTATGAAAATATATCTTTTCATATATTCAAACCGCTTGTTGAAACCAATAGAATACCCAACAAAAGATATCTCTCATAAATAAAGGACATAAAGTTCCAACATGCATACAATATATCGCCTTATGGCGTACACAACCTACCTTCAAGAACAGGCATACCAAAAAGGAAAACTATAAAAGTCTTCTGTCACCGCAGGCACCACCAAAGCTACTCCTCAACCACGTCATCACCTGAAAATGTTTTTATAAAAAATTCCACCCGTGAGCCGAAGCCCAATAGATATAGATAATAAGCTGTAAAGCAGGAAAATATGCAATCATATAGAGTGGGAAATGCAGGTTTTCATCTTTCAAACCAAGTATTGCAACTAATGAAAATAATCAACCATAGTTAAGGAAAAACAGTAATCAAAAATATTGTTCCCTCGCGGAATGTATCATTGCGAAAAAGATGATTTAATTCTATGTACCGAATCCATCACAAGGGGACGGAGATAGCAACTACAGACTCCTACCCCTTTACCATAGTCCTAAACGATTTAATGCTTGCTAGGTAAATGCAAGTTCTATACGGAGCCACCACAACGAATGCTTAATTTATGGGCGACCACCCGAGGGTACAAAGCACCCAACTAACTCAATTTACGGGGACTAACCCGAAGGTACAGAGTACCTACGCTGCGTACATTTCTGGACTTACACCGAGGGCAACTCGTGCCACATACACGTTATCCCGGTACATGTAGATAATCATCTCAAAACCGAAAACATTTGACAATATATATTAAACATGTATATATAGATTCATCCGTCAACATGGAGATCAAAAAGAAA
Source organism: Heliamphora ciliata (assembly GCA_032360265.1). Lineage (NCBI taxonomy): Eukaryota > Viridiplantae > Streptophyta > Magnoliopsida > Ericales > Sarraceniaceae > Heliamphora > Heliamphora ciliata. Next base: position 24,760 of record JAUMHN010043312.1, on the reverse strand, counting down.
ACATTTTCAAAATGTTTTTTTCTGTTTTCAACAAAATGTTTAAAAACCTGAGACTCAACCCCAAGGGTTAGCTCCAAACCTCCAAAACATGATTTTTTGAGATTTTTTATAAAATCACCATTTTCACCGTTTTGAAGAGCACCCTTTGAAAACCCAACACCCACAAGTCATATCATGTAATAAATAAAGAAAAGCGTAAAACATGCTTTTTATCCAAACAAACAAGGTTTAAACATAAAACATGACATTTGGCCAAAAATGGGTGAAAAACGGTTAAGAAACTTTGACATACTCTCACTATTTTGCTCATAACTTTTTCTAAAAAAAGAGTTTTATTATGAGAGAGGTGTCATTGGAAAGATGACTTTCGGGGCTTCAATTTGAGTACAAGAACGAGCCAATTCCGTGTCTAGATGATGGAGATAACATCAAAACAAAATGACCTTGCGCAGCCAGTCCGCTCGAGCAGACTTCGGGCGCTCGAGCGAGCTACCACCCTAGAAGAACCCAAAAAATTCTGTTCTTGAGTGTTCTAAGCCCCAAAACTTTGAAACACCCATAAACCAACTTTTCATGCATTTTTACATGGTGAAACAACATATAATTACATATATCACCATTATGCAGTAATAGAATCTAGAATCCTACCTCATTGGGTCAAAAACCCAACGCTTCGATCTACGTACAAATCTGAGCTTCGTCGAAATCTAATTCTGTCCTGATGGATGCGTAGACCACGAAACCAAAAGCATGGATCTGCTGTTGGATCGTTGAAAACCGAGCCCCGGACCCCCGAGAAGTTAGAAAGAAGGTAGAGAGAAAAAAGAGAAACTTGGTCGCTAAGTTTTGAAAATATCTAACGCCAGATATTTATAGGACTCCAAAATATTTTTTTTTTTAATTTTTAAAATTTGCACAGAAACTTCCTACAACCTCGGAAAGCAACCCCGTAAGCTCAGTTTTACCAAAACATGTATCAAAACATATATACACACGTTAAGGCAAAAAGCGTTGAAAAATGCCAAATATACATCTTTGCCCCACCACTGCTCGAGCGCTCTTCCACCGCTCGAGCGGTCACCAACCGACCCAACACTCTGCCTCCAGCTTGCTCGAGCGCACGACTACCGCTCGAGCGGTCAACGCTGGGAGAAAACCGAACTTAGAAACTAAGCCAAACTCCCGGATGCAAAACACGTACAACACCTATACAAAACATGCTGTTCTACAGCTTAAAACATAAACCATGCAACAAGGATATACATATCATGAAAAGGACATGTCAACATATATATATATATATAGAGAGAGAGAGAGAGGGAGAGAGAGATGTTAGTCCTTGACAACCCAAGAGGGGGTGAATTGAATTTTAAAACAATAATAATAATTTGAAAAACTTTTTGTAAAACCTTTTACAAAACAAATATAGCAGTAAAATAACAACAATGAAATTGAAGAGGTAAGAGAGAGAAAATTGAACCAGATGTTAAGATTTATAGTGGTTCAACTTATTATAAGCCTACATCCACTTCTTAAGTCTCCCCATGAGAATTTTCACTATAACCGAATACTTCACAGGCGCATTCAAAAGATTTTACAGTTTGAAAAAATTTCTACAAACACTCTATATTTTTCTAAACTCTCTTCAGCTCTTCTTTAAGAAAAAGAAGTTAGCTCACTCTGTTAAATGATTACAAGAGTGACTCATCTTTCTTTACAATAAATGTGATTGAGTAATAACTCACAAAAATCCAGTTACAAGGATTTGATAATAAATGAACAATAATGTGAGTGATGTATTTGGGCTAGAGAAATTAATGAACTTTATTGATTAAGAAAGGATTTTGACTTTCAATGCATTCAATAGAACCGTAATCCAGAAGTTTGAAATTTTGATATTTACTTCTTATATAGCCCACTGAAGTAAATGATCGTTGGTGGTTAGTGGAGGCAATTAATGCTCTAGAAAAGTTACTATTTGAACCAGTGCCCTTTTGAAATTCGTGTCGACACAAAACTCCTTGGTGTCGACACAAGTTGGTCTTGGCCTTGGTTTTCGGACAAAAGTGTTGACTCACAGCTTTGTTGGTGTTTGACCAAACTTTTACATTTTTCTCACCCACACTGAGGTGTCGACTGATAGTACATTTGGTGTCGATCCTTTCATTACTTTAGTTTTCCAACTTGGACCCTAGTGCTGACTCATATTGGAGTTGGTGTCTACTAAAGGCTTCATTGTCTGCTTAGGTGTCGACTCATGTCTTCGTTGGTATCGACTTAGATGAGAGTCATTGGCTATTGAAAATTTGGTGTCGACACTGATCGTCTTTGGTGTCGACTCAACCAAGCAACTTTAATTACTAGAAAAATGGTGTCGACACTTCTTGCTTTGGTGTCGACTTAGCCAGTTAAACTTTGGCTACTCAAAAATTGGTGTTGACACTAATCACTTTGGTGTTGACCCAGTTAGTCCAACTTTGGCTTCTGAAATTTTGGTGGCCACCCTTGAGTTTTTTGGTGTCCACCCAAATTTCTTGTTTTTGGAGGATGCTTTTGTGTTGACTCATTTGCTAGTTGGTGTCGACACATATGGGTTAGTGTTCGGAGGATGACTTGAAATTTGCTATCAACTCATTGCTTCATTGGTGTCGACACATTTTGAGTTTTTCAGATGGTGTCTTTGTGTTGACTCATTTCATCTCTAGTGTCGACACTAGAACCCAGAGTCCGAAGGATCACTTGGTGTCGACTCATGTGCATATTGGTGTCGACACAAGTTGATTTCCGTTAAGGTGTTGAAGTGTCGACTCATGCGTGCATTGGTGTTGACTCATCATGCTCATGCTAGGGTTGGTATACTAAAAATCATATTTTTAGTATTTAATTTTATTTTTTAGTAAAATTAATTTTTTATTTTATGAGAACTTTTATAAGCAATGTATGTGTATCATTTCTTTAATATTATGTATGGATGTCCGATATTCTGTATAGTATTTAATCAAGTGTGTAGAGTACGACTTGCACACAGAAGATCAGATTTTAGGTTCTTACAAAATATAAATTTTATGTTCACAGTTTATATGGAAATAGACATACCATCGGTACGTCTATAGCACAGAGTTTTAGTAGACCTGTCTTGGTTACGGAGAACAGATAATAGCGTCGTCTATTATTTCGACTCTCTGTACTAGTACACTTTGTGTGTATTAAACGAGACATTTGAATTAATTAATTTTATACTGACTATATAAATTAATTCACACCCCAAAGTTATTATGAATAGTCTTTATCCTCTTAATCCTAAAATAATTACTAATTTGCGTATATTTAATATTCGTTGTTTTGATTCATTATAGAGTGCGATCTTATATGGGTCTATATTCTCGATGAGTTAGATCGCGGTATTATTTATATGGTGAATATTAATTATTGATGGAATTCACGTCCCGAAAGATCGAGATTAACGATACCTGTGGAGCTGAGATTTTTGGGATTTTAGAAAAATGGTCAAAAATAAGAGAATTCAAAAATGTTTGAAAAATATTTTAACACCTTAAAAGCCAAATTTTGAAAACCTCTTTTTTGTTAAAAATAGAGTCGCCACTTAGTTTTTGAAAAAAAACTAAGAAAAATAAAAATGATTACTGATCTTTAAAACATTTAACTAGAGAAAAATAGTTCGGGGGCTAAGGTACGAATCGGGGAAGATGTTAGGCACCCCGTTCGCCCAACCGTAAGGTTGGCCTCTACTAATCATCATTGGTTCTTTAATAAGATTTCTCAAATGCATGTAAATAAAAAAAGTTGAAGTAAAGAGAGAATATTCAAAATCAAATACGAAAAATACGTAACATACGTATACAGAACGCAAATAAAACAAGTGTTAAAAAAAATCATAAGTCCTACGGCACGCAATTTCTAACTAAAAGATATATGGAGCACTCTCACATGTAATATTATTAAAACAATCTAAATTAGCATGATTCAAATAAAAGAGTAAAAATATGTTAAGAGATGCTAATTGAAAATCATACTACAAATGAACATAAAGATTGCTAATAACAACATTAAATGGTCAAAATAACCTAAACTGCCAAAACAACCCAAAATTATACTAACATAAAACATGCTTTAGAAATGTTAAATTCTAGCTAAGAATGAAAGCAATAAAAGGAAACTAAACTAATGATTAAAAGATTTTTGAATATATGTTAGAAACAAATAAAAGAAAGTACTAATAAACAAAATGCTAAAAGGAAACTAAATTAAAACTAAAAGATTTTTTTATGAGTTTTATGTTTAATCAATATAAAAGAAGAGAAAAGAAAAGGAACTATAAAAGAAAAATTAAACTAAGATTTTAATCAGAGAAAATGACAAGTAGCAAAATAAAGCTAGTAACAAAAAATAAAAGAAAGAAAGAAAGAAATACTAGGAAAGAAAATTACACTAAAGAGAAAAGAAGAAGAAAAGAAAAATAATGCTATTAAAAGAACATTTGAACTAATGCTAAAAGGAAAGAAGCATTAGACTAATATTAAAAGTAAATAAAAGAAAATAAGATAGAATATTAATATTAAAAAGAAATAGAATACTAAAAGAAAATTAAAACTATATTACAAGAAAAGAAAAAAATAGTACATTGAAAAGAAAAGTCTGCATTATAAAAAAAATGGACATTACAAGGAAATTAAACTATATTAAAAGAAAAATATAAGTAAAAAGAAAATAGAATATACTAGTAAAAGGAACTAAGCTAATACTAGAAAATAATAAAAGAAATTAATTACAACTATTTAACTTGGATATGAATGTAGTATTAACAACTACATCCACATAAATGTAAGTGCATTATTATAACAATTAACAATATCAATAAGTTGTAATCGCCAAAATATGTTAGCACTAAATTGATGAAATAATAATAAAAAAAGACTATGTGCTTAGTGTGGATGTGTAGACTAAAAAATTAATTAAGGTAGCTAAATTTCATGAAGCAAATCAAATAACAAACAAGATTAATTATATGAATTAAAGAAATACGCGAATTGAAATTGAATATAACCCGATTGCTCCAAAAAGTGAGAATGGAATTAGAAGGATCGGGGATCCAAACAAGATACCTGGATTGCTAAAGAATCCTCAAGTTGGGGAATGGTGCCAATAATCTAATCCTCGATATCCAAGTTAGGGCGTCAAAGGTTCGGCTTTCGGTACTTCGGCAGGGTTTCGGCGTTGGAGCTCAGATTGCTCGGCGACTCGGTAGAGCTTCTCTCACTAAATCTCTCTATAAAATTCTGTCCTAAAAACGTACGCCGGGGTACGGTATTTATAGAATTCTTCAACCAATGAGATGCTGTCACGTTCTGGGGCATGTCAGGCCATTTGGAGTTGGCGGTCGCCAGGTTAAGAGTTGGCAGTCACCATGTTTGAAAAGATTCCACAAGATTCTATTGGCAGTCGCCAGAATGCAAGTTGGCGATCGCCAGGTTAGAGGTGGCGGTTGCCACTTTTGGCTAGAGTTTTCAAGAAGTTCTGTTGGCAGTTGTCTTAATGAACATGGCGATCTCCATATTTGGTATAACTTGCATAGCAAGTTATTGGTGGTTTAACATAATTTCATTAGTTTGAAGATTTTGATGATTGGGTTCAAATATCGAGCTTGGATAATTTCCTGAGAATTGTACTGAGACATCATTTCGATTGTTTTCATCATCAGATTCACCTAAGATTGGGTAGGGTCAAATTAGGGTGTCTACAGTTGCCCCTCTTTGATATAACTTGTATAGCAATGCGTGATGCAAGTTATATAAAAGATCCAGAGACAATAGCCATTTGACGGAGCCGTCAATCTTAGGCCACAAACACATAAGCATGCATATGATGTTGGTCGAACTCGAATTTTCATCGAGCTGCCTACGTACCCTTTTGCTAGGGATCAGATCAAAACGTAGTTCATGGGGCAAAATGCAAGGATGCAAGATAAGAAACATGATGCAAATGTTAACATAAACAAATGCTAACATGATGCAAACACTGGTATGATTAAACAACTCCTAAAGATCGAGTCGAGATCTAAAGGGAGCACAAACAAATAAGTCAAAGATCGAGTTAAGATCTAAGAACTCAGTTGGGGATAAGATAATCAAAAGGATCGAGTCAAAATCTTAGAAATTACCTTAGCGGGAAGGCAACAACGAATTAATCGGTCGAGTCAAGATCTAACAATCCGGAACGATAACAGGATAAGGATAACTGAAAAGTCGAGTCAAGACTTTAAAATCATCCTCATCGGAAGGATAACCATGAATTAATAGGTCAAGTCAAGACCTAAAAACTCGGGGTGAAGCGCGGGATAAAAATAATTAAAAGTCAAGTCATGGCTTAAAATTAAATTCATCAGGAGAAAATACGAATTAATAGGTCGAGTCAAGACCTAAAAACTTGAAACGAGGCACGAGATAAAAATAATTAAAAGTCAAGTCACGGCTTAAAATTAAATTTATCGAAAGGAGAGACCACGAATTGATAGGTCGAGTCAAGACCTAAAAACTCAAAATAAAACTTGGGATAAAAATAATTAAAAACCAAGTCACGACTTAAAATTAAATTTATCGGAAGGAGAGACCATAAATTAATAGATCGAGTCAAGACCTAAAAACTCGAGAAAAAACAAGAGATAAAAATAATTAAAAAGCCAAGTCACGACTTAAAATTAAATTTATCGAGAAAAAAACTACGAATTAAAGCACTACCAAAACAAATTTGCAAAATTTTATTTAAAAACACACAAGATTTCAAATTATTATTTTTGAAAAGCACTCAAGGTTATTTCAAAAAACATGCACACAAAATAAGAAAAATATTTAGAGATTATTATTATTTTTTTTATTTTGAAAAGTTGTTATTTTTTTGTTAATAAAAAATATTTCTTAGAAATAACACACACGAAATTAATAATCACCTAAAATAAACACAAATAAAATAACCACATACAAAGGAAATAACATAGGCACACAAATAAAAGACCCCTAAACAGACCTTCAAAAACACAAAATTGTGACATGATCGTTTGACAGGCTGCCAGCCGTCAGGACGAAACCCCTCTGACATGGCAGTCGTCGCCTTCAAACCCTTACAACATGACGGTCGCCATGTGGCCATTCAAAAACATAGCGATCGCCATAACTAAAGGTGTTGACTGCCACCTCCAAACATGCATAAGGCCCTTTAAGGCGCGGCGGGGGGGGGTGGGGTTCATTCTCTCCTATCCTCTCTCTCTCTAGTCTTTCTTTGCTCCCAAACCTCTCTCATACTCTCTCTTGCTTCTCTCTTGCCTTCTATCTTTTGTGTTCTTTTCTCTTTGCTCTTCTTGTTATAGCTCACGGACACCTTGAGGACATTGCGGGGACCATTCAAGGCTCCTCTGCTAGTGAGAGCTCCGTAATGGGGACTCTCAGGGGCACAACCACTAGCCATCCTACCGGCGGGATCACCACCACGCAGCCCACTGCTGCGATGGATGCTCTCGTGCTTGAGGCGAAGCGTGCCTCCCGCCATTTTACTGAAGAGGAGGCACGGGCAGCTGCCGAGGCACAGGCAGTAGCAGATACTGCTGTTGAGGCTGAGATGGCCGATTTTCTCGACCCCGATGCTGGGGAGGGCCACCTAACGCCCTTTGATCCGTACACCTATGCCCTGGTTCCCCACCGTTTGCTTCTAGGTGGGATGCGGTGCTACGAGCCGCCCACAAACTCCATCGCTGCTGACGTACTTCTTTGGGAGCCGGACCAGCACATCTCTCGCCAGCGCCCGTTGGTAAGTTCCCAAACTTACTTGTTTAATTGTTAAAGCATGTTTTTATGATATATCAAACGTAGACGCATGCCTAGGATTCCCCATGTGGTATGATGTGATGATGATATTGATGATGTTGATGATACGTGAATGTTTGAGATCCGTACTGCAAATCTTAGCTTAGGTACCCATGCAATTGAGATTAAAACAGTAAGGGCACTAGGGCTTGAACAAATAATAAAAAAAACAGTTATTTCAGCAAAAATCTCAAAAATAAATGGCTTGACTTTTTATTTTTTATTTTTAGGAAAATAAGAAAAACTAAGGGATTGATTTTTTTGTTTTTGTTTTTGTTTTTGGGGCTAAACTAAGGGAAAAAATTTAGAAAATCTTTTGTTGAAAATCCTAAAATATATGAAAAATTTTTCAAAATCACAAACCCTAGAAATTTAAGGGGCATTTTGGAGGAAATTTTTTCAAACATTTTAAAAAATTAAAAGAAAATTTTAGAAAAATCCAAGAAAATTTAGAAAAAATTTTAGAAAATAAAATTAAGAAAAATTTTAAATAATCTTAGAAAATTAAGGAAAATTTTTTAGAAAATCTTAAAAAATTTTGAGAAAATCCTAAAAAATTAGGAAAAATTTTAAAAAAACTTTAGAAAATTAAGGGAAAATTTTAAAAAAAATTAGGAAAAATTTTAAAAAATCTTTAGAAAATTAAGGGAAAGTTTTTAGAAAATTTTGGAAAAATCCTACAAAATTAGGAAAAATTTTAGAAAATCATTAAAAAATTAGGGTAAAATATTTAGAAAATCAGGGCAAAAATTCCAAGAAAATTAAAGAAAACTCTTTAAAAATCCTAGAAAAATTAAAGAAAATCCTGGAGAAATGTTGCAAAAATCTTAGAAAATCGAGAAAAATTTATCAAAAATCTTTAGAAAATTAGGGTAAAATTTTTCAAAATTTTAGAAAATTTACGTAAAATTTTAAAAATTCTAGAACATTTGGGTAAAATTCTAGAAAATTAAGAAAAAATCTTAGAAAATCAGAAAAAATTAGGGCAAAAAGGGCAAAACACTAATTCAAAAGGGAGGATTTTTATATATTTTTCATTATATTTTTTTTTGTTTTTGATTTTTAACAAAAAATGATAGAGATTCACCTGGCGCACCAGGGCTTCAGGTTTCTAGTCTTCTATTAGGACGTGCAAAAACCAAAAGATTGTCACTTACACACGAACTTAGGGTTAATGAGATTTTCCTGGCGCACTAGAGCTTAGGGTTCTTAGTCTTCTACTAGGACGTGCAAAATTTGCCTGGCATACCAGGGCTTAGGATACCTAGTCTTCTAGGGCTTGGAAGATTTAACTGGCTCACCAGAGCTTAGGGTGCCTAATCTTCTAAGGCTTGAGGGATTTGCCTGGCTCACCAGGGCTTAGGGTGCCTAGTCTTTTAGGGCTTGAGGGAACCCAAAGGTCGCCACACACACACGAACCTAAGGTTTTTATTGCTTTCAGCATAGCTTTACACACCACTCGATTGGTCTGTTCTTATATATTCTGCTTGTCTTTTTGTTTTCAGGCTGGCCATTATATCAGAGGCTTCAGAGGTTCTGCCTCCAGAGAAGTGTTGGAGTGGTATGATTCCCTCCCTGCTCCTAGCCGGGCTATCATTGATGCCTTCGACTTTTCTCGATTCATACCCTTATTGGGTAGGACAAGCAATGACCGAGTATGGTTGATAGCTCTGGCTGAGCAGTGGTGGGATACCACCAACACCTTCCACTTCACCACGTTTGATGCTACTCTGACACCTCTGGACTTTTCACTGATCACTAGCATCCGAGTCGGCGGTGCCCCTATTCCATTCTATCCATCCATCGCTCGGTCTATCAACGGGCTGTTGTACCTGCTTGGGGCTATTCCAGTGCAAATAGACAGAGACCGGGTCCGGTATACGTGGTTCTTTGAGTGATTTAGACATTTCCACTACATCGAGCCCCGTCACTTCGAGTGGGTCACCCGGGAATTTTTGATGGTACCTCCTTGTTCTTGAACAGGGAGAAAACCGTACATTTACATTACCTGGAGAGGAGCTGCTCTCACCACCCTCTACGGCTTTATGCGGACCCTGACTTGGTTCCCTCAAGAGCTCAGCATAAGGGTATACTGGAGGGTCTGGGAGGTATGCTTTAGTTTCTGCGCATTTCCAATCATTTCTATCATCCATTATCCATTATATGTTGGCTGACATCTTCTTCTTTGTAGTTGTGGACTTATGAGTTCCTCGAGCTTCACATCCTAGTGAACTCCTCAACAGACCCTTTAGTCATTCCCCATGCAGCCCGGTGGTTTCGAAGGCTAAAGGGGAAGAAGGCTAGGGGGAAGGACATTGACCAATTTCAGGTATCACTGGACCGGCTGACCCCTGACCAGGTATCATTATTTTCTATTTACTATACTGTACATTATTCTCTACATTATTCTGCTCACTGTATTGCACTGTACTGTACAGTTCTTCACACTGATCACTATATTCTAATTATCATACTATACTGCATTCATTGCTTACTGTTCATTGCATTACATTATACTTTGAATTGCTGCAGGTCCATTGGAATGTCTTGAGAGGGGTAGAAGATCGGGCCGGCACAGATCTGATGCGCAGTTGAGACCTTACCTCAAGGCAGATTCTATTGGAGGGTTCATTCGGGGGGAGTACTATCTAGGAGAACGAGTGGTCCGCCAGTCGCTCGGCCTTAATCACTTCTGAATACCGATGGTTCCTCTAGTACGCATGCACCAGACTGATCTTCTAGGCCCCGTTGACCTCCTTCTAGAGATGGTAGGGACCCACGCTTCGGAGCTGTTGGTACCTCAGGGGGATTACACCGCTTGGGCCCGGGCCCATCTGCTGGGACCACTAGGTCCTGGCCCAGCTGCTCATGGTGGCAGGAGGAGAGGACGAGCACCGGAGGCTGCTGAGGCTGGTGCTGCTGAGGCTGTTGCTGGAGATACTGCTGGAAGGATGAAGGGCCCAGAGATTCCATGGGATGTCCAGACCATAGCGTATGGCTTCCCTTTTCCTCTGTCGGTTCCTATTCTGCCAGCACCGGAGTTCAAGGCTGACATCGGCCAGGTTTGTCTTTCACCTTTCCTTCAGTTACTTACTCTTTTTACTTGTCTAGTTTTCTTGAACTTCTCTCTTTTATTCTTTGCAGATCGATCAGGCTTGATTAGATCGTACGATGCTGATGGCCACCGACCTGAGGGCGCTGGTCCATCAGATAGATGCCTCGAATCGAGCAGCCGGCGTTGCTTTCACGCCGTGGCCATTGTAAGTAGCTTGAACGTTCTTTTTAGTTTTTCTACACTTTCTGTCATTATTCTGTTCTGAGTCTTACTTCTCTTTTGATAGCCTCTAGCTCTAGCTACTAGCATAGTACCGCCACAGGCTCTGGTTAGGCCTCCTATTCCAGCCCCAGCCACGGCTTAAGGTTGTGATTCTAGGGCATCTTCTCGAGTTCGCTTTAGAGGATCCGTCTCTTCCGCTAGGAGTCGCTCTAGAGTCGTGTCTTCTTCCTCTGGCAGTGATGGTGATGGTAGCGATGACAACGAGAGGCTCTTCGAGGATGTCAGCTCGGACGAGATCGGTCCTTCCTCCAGCCGGGTCCGCTCGAGACTTTAGTGAGAGAGAAAGAGCTCCCCCTAGTTTCATTTATTTACGATACATTCAGATACATTTATTTTGATGGGCTTGCGTGCCCCAGTTTGATACACTTATGGGCCTACGTGCCCCTGTTTACTGTTTATAGGGCCTGGGTTCCCTGGTTACATTTTGATACATTCTCCTATCTACTGATGCATTTATGGGCGTTCGTGTCACTTACTGCCTTATATTCATCTGCTTGTATGGTTTATTTTGTACATACTGCTCAAACTGTCATGGATGCATAATATAAATGTCAAAATCTACACAGACCACAAAAACTGCAAATTGATACACGCCTGCCATGTTTAAACATGGCGGTCGCCACAATCTAACATGGCGGTCACAACTCTGTGGCTTGTCTAGGATGGAAGCTTATTTTCTGACATCAGGTGACTGCCTTGACATTTCCTGGATTATTGAGAGGTTCCTTCCTACTGGCGACCTTAGCGATCTTGACTTTCAGCTGCGGTGTTGTTATGCTCTTTGCAACTGTCTTCTTGCCCAATATCTTTTCATCCCTTCTGACGGGCGAGTTAGTTGCACACTGGTTGACGTTGCAGGTCAGATATGGATGGGGAAGAACTTCATGCCACTTGTCTTAGCCGAGACACTGCTGGGCCTAGATGCTGTTCATCGTGGTGAGACTACTACTTTTACTGACAGCCCCTTGCTTGTTCAGGTAAGCTTAAATATTTCTCTTTATCAGACCTCTGTCATACTGTAAGGCCTTTCTCTTACTGATCTAACTTTTGCTACAGATCTGGCTAATAGAGAAGGTGAATCTTGTCCAGAAACCACCTACTAATAGACACAGTGCCGCAGCTTTCCTTTATCGCCCCTACTATCAGATATGCAACATTGAGGCAGCCTGGCTACAGTACCTTTCATCTCTAACTTGCCTAGATATTACTTAGCAGTGCCCCTGGTGGCGGATCCCTGCCATGACTCTGACTACCATGGATCACCCTGGTGTTTTGCTCGTTGGTCTACGTCAGACTACTTTCTATTATCCCTGTCGGATCATGTGACAGTTCGGTCGCAGTCAGATCATCTTTCCTAGTATCTGAGGTTGTTTATTTTCATCTGCACTACGGACTCCGTTTCTAGCATTATATCAAGAAGCATGGCCATCTCGTTCACAGATGGAAATACAGGAGCTGCAGTGTCCCAAGCTTTCTTCTGAGTACAGGATATGGCTGATGCAGGATAGGGAGAAGAAGGACAAAGAAGAAGGGAAACAGGCAACAAAGAGGGGAATGATTTGAGGTACCTTGCTTTGTTTTAAAGATTTCACAGCTTTTCATTTCATTTTATTTGTAGAGTTTGGGACTTGCGCGCCCTCCCTTTTATTTTTGGAACTTTGTAAAAGTAATGAAAAGAAGGTTCAACATTATCCAAAGTTTTTCAGTACAATTAAATGACTTTATTATCAAAATTTAAAAATAAATTTGCATTGGTCTTACTCAGATTCAAAAATGGTTAAAAACAAAGAATGTGACCAGACTTCTTAAAAGAAGCTGCCTCCGTATTCCAAAAAAGATGAAATCAAGCCATAACGTAGTTCGGGCTTGGTTTTCACTCGAGTATTGACACTCTCCTTTTGTGCTACCCTAACTTTTACTAAGGTCACCCTTTTGGATTTTCAGTCTTGCGAGCTGCCCTAACTTTTGCCTGAGTTGCCTTTTTAGTTTTCAACTCAGCGAGCTTTCATTTTTTCTTTATTTTTACCTCAAGGATAGTACTTTTTGAGCTGATCGAGGTTAATGGAGTGGAGAACACATTGCCATCCAAATCCATAATAATGACTGCGCCACCGGTCATGATGGTTTTGATGAGAAATGGTCCAGACCAGTTCGGTTTGAACTTGCCTCTCGAGTCGAAGATAGGAGCTCTGATTTCCTTAAGAACCAGATCTCCTTCTCTGAGATCCCGGGTCATGATCTTTTTATTGAACGCTCGAGCTATCCTCCTTTGGTAACCGTGTACATGAAACAGAGTCTGCGTAGCCTTCTTTCATCAAACAAGAGCAACTCTTCCATCCGGTTCCTCTACCATTCTGCTTCTGAAATACTGGCCTCGGCCACTACTTTTAGTGAAGGAATTTCCACCTCATGGGAAGCACGGCTTCTATTCCGTACACTAAAGAGTATGGAGTAGTTCCCGTTGAAGTTCTGATTGACGTCCTGTATTCCCAAAGTGCAAATGGTAGATGCTTCGACAAATCCTTATGTGAGTTAATTGTCTTTTGTAGGATTTTCTTCATGTTCTTGTTTGTTGCCTCAATTACTCCATTGGTTTGCAGTCGATATGGAGAGGACTTATAAGTCACTATCCAGTATTTTTCGAAAAGATCCAAGACTTCTCCTTGGAAATGTGAGCCATTATCCGAGATAACCTCATGGGGGACCCGTACCGACAAATGATATTTTGCTTGATGAACTTAGTAACATGAGAGGCTTTCAATACTGAGTAGGAGGCCGCTTCTACCCACTTGGTAAAATAGTCAATGGCCACTAAGATGAACTCATGTCCATTTGACGCCTTTGGTGTTACCCTGCCAATTACATCAACGCCCCATACTGATAATGGCCATGGTGACATCAGGTTATACAGCTAAAATAGGGGAACGCGCATAAGGTTTGCGTGAATCTGACACTTATGACATCTTCGCACGAACTGTATATAGTATATCTCTATTGTCGTCCAAAAATATTCTTGTCGTGGGATCTTCTTGGCTAATATGTTTCCACTCAGACTCCTGCGTATATTCTTTTCATCAGTTCTTGGCCTTCTTCAATTCTAACACATAGCTTATTGACCCCAGAATGCCCTCGTTTGTATAGTCTTTCCCCGTAAATCACAAACTGTGCAGATAATCATCGTATTACCCTTTTATCCTTTTTGCTAGCAAACTTAGGGTATTCTCCTTTCTCGATGAAATTTTCAAGTCAAAATACCATGGAAGGTTGTCAATGCTTTCCTCGACTGTGGCTGTCATCTGGTATACTGGCTTTCTTTTCTGTTCAATTATCAAGGGCTTTATTCTGACCCCTGATGGTATATCTATCATGGATTCTAAGGTGGCCAGTGCATCGGCGAACTTGTTCTATAGTCTTGGCACATGGATAAAGATTACTGATTCGAAACACGGTATTAGCTTCTCTAGCTCTTGATGATAGAGAATCAATGTCACATCCCTGACCTTTCATTCTCCTCTCGCTTGTTAAACCACCAGTGCTGAATCTCTGATGACTTTCACCTTCCTTGCCCCTAATTCTAAGACTGCCTCCAATCCAGCTAAGTATGTTTCGTACTCAACCTTATTGTTGGTAACTTCAAAATTGAGCTTCATAGATAAAGGGACATGTGATTCGTCAGGAGTGACCAAAAGGACTCCTATTCCATAGCCATATTGATTGGATGCGCCATCAAAATATAGAGTCCATTTGTCATCCTCGACTTTCATCAACTGTTCGTCAAGAAACTGAAACTCTGTGTCTTCACCTCCCTCAACTGGTTGGTCAGCCAGGAATTTGGCCACTGCTCTACCCTTGACTGACTTTTGGGTGACATATTTGAGATCGAATTCTGATAACAACAACAACCATCGAGCCAACCTCCTCGATAGTGTCGGCTTTTCAAACAGGTACTTTAACAGGTCGATCTGGGAGATGATATTCACTGTGAAAGATAGTATGTAATGCCTTAGTTTTCAGAAAGCCTAAACCAAGGCACAGCATGTCTTTTTCAGTGCTGTGTATCGTATTTCTGACCCCGTCATCTTCTTGCTTAAGTAGTAGATAGCCTTTTCGATTCTAGTTTCACCTTCTTGCACCAGCATGCATCCCACAGTTGAGTAAATCATTGACAAGTAGAGGATCAGTGGCCTATCAGGTTCAGGAGGAGCTAAAACAGGTGAATTTTACATGTATTGTTGTACGGCATCAAAGGCATCTTTGCATTTTTGATCCCATTCAAATTTGACTCCTTTCTTCAGCAGATGGAAGAGTGGCTCACAGGTAGTTGTCAATTTTACGATGAACCGACTGATGAACTGTATCTTACCCAGAAAGCCCCTAACTTCTCGCTCAGTCCATGGAGGAGGCATTTCCAAGATCGCATTAATCTTTGAAGGGGTGACTTCAATGCCTCATTAAGTGATCATAATCCGAGTATTTTTTCGGCATCAACTCTGAAGGCACACTTCTGTGGGTTGAGTCGCATCTTGTACTTTCGAATCCTTTCAAAGAACTTTTGCAGTGTTACGATGTGGCCATCCCAGTCCTTGGACTTGACTATCAGGTCATCTACATACACTTAGACCTCCTTATGTATCATGCCATGCAGTAAAGTAGTGGCAGCCCTCTAATAGGTTGCCCTTACATTTTTCAAACCAAACGGCATTATACGATAACAATAGGTGCCCCAAGGCGTGGTGAACGTCGTCTTTTCCTTGTCCTCAGGGTCCATTAGTATCTGGTAGTACTTGGAGAAGCCATCCATGAATGATAACAAGGCGTGTTCCGCTGTACTGTCTACTAAAATGTCGATGTGTGGCAGCAAAAAATTATCTTTCGAGCTAGCCTTGTTGAGATCCCAAAAATCCACGTGGACTCGGATACGACCGTATTTCTTTAAAATCGGCACAATGTTGGTTATCCACTTTGGATACTCGGTTACCATCAAGAATCCAGCGTTGATCTATTTGGCAACCTCTTCTTTGATCTTCAGAGCCCATTCTGGCCGGATTCATCTCAATTTTTGTTTGACTAGTTTAGCATCAGGGTATAAGAGGATATGGTATCGGACAATATCGGGGTTAATTCTAGGCATATCCTCGTTAGACCATGCAAATACATCCTTGAATTCTTTTAATAAAATTATTAATTGTTTGCGTTCAACTAAGGATAAAGAAGAACCGATTTGCACATTTTGTGGGTTAATTTCATTATCCAGATTTATTAACAAAGTTTATTCAATTATTGGTTGGTCGCACATTTCTTCTTCTCTTTTTATTAAAATTTTTATTTTTTCGGGGATATCCCGTCGAATTCAAAATCGTCAGAAAGCGTATGAAATAAGTCAAACAAAGCAGAGTAATCGAAAATTTCGTTCATTTCATTGAAGGAAGATGAAATTACAAACTCAAAAGCATAAATAGAAGGAGGTACACAAACAGGCGTGCTCTCAGACACAGACTCTGACTCAAACTTGGACTCAGAATAGACGATATGTACATCATAAGACTCTAAGGTCTAGTTATTCACTTCCTTTGTAGTCGCATCAACAATGAGCTTGGTGCACTTGGTTGGTGCGCTGAAGCCCATCATGAAACAGTTCGGGTCGGTTACGTGCAGTTGTGTCCTCTTTTCATTGAACAACACTCCCATGCCGGTTCCATCAAGCTTGTCTGCCCAATATTTCTCTTGGATCTTCTTTCTTTCCTTTTCCCCTTTCACTGTTTCCTCTTCTTCCGTGTCGGATAATTGATGGCCAAAGAAGATTTCTAGTCCTAGCAACTTCTGGTTGGTTTCTTTGTCGATCCATGGCTCTGGGAAGCCACTGTACGGGAAGTCTTCTCCTTACTTCACAAAATACCCATTGAGTGTTCCTGAATAGTTGGCCTTCCGTCCCCTTTTAGGCCCTTCCAGATCTTCTCTTGTCGGTTTGTATCTAAGACCGAAACGGTGAGAAGCTGGCAATACCTGGACAAGTTTGGGAATTCCTTGCTGCTTACGTCCTAGCCCCATGCCTGGGAAGTAGGACATTTGATTCATCATTGTAATTGCTCTCGGGTTTATGTACATCTCTTCTTCATTCAATAGCATTTGCACAGCCTGCCCTTTGTCGAATTGGAAGCTACTTAGCAACACATCCCTTTCGCTGTACTGAACCTCTAAGAGAGTTGAGCCTTCTCCTCTTGGGGGTTGAATACTGTGTTCTCCATGGATAGTCAGAATTGCCCCATTCTTTATCAATTTCAGCTTTTGGTGATGAGTCGATGGTACTGCCTGGATGTTCGGGTCATGCAGCCAAGGCCTGCCTAGCAATAGGTTGAAAGAGGTTGGTACTTCTAGTACGTGGAACTCAACTAATGTCTCCAAAGGACCTACTGATAATGTGAATGATACCAAGCCCAGCACGTCCCTCCTCGTATTGTCGTAGGCCCGGACTCCTTGATTACTAGGTGTGAAATGTTCCGACTTTAGTCCCAAGCAAACTGCTGTTCTAAGCGGACAGACATTTAACGCGGACCCATTATCAATAAGAGTCACCGGACCCACTTCTCCAAGCATTTAATGGTTATGTATAGGGGTTTGTTATGATTCTTTACTCCCGCTGGTAGATCCTTATCAGAAAAGAAAATGACTTTTGGCTCGACAGCCGGCAGAATGAGCCCAACGAGTTGCTCTGGGGTCGCATCTATCGAAACACTAGCTTTGTTCAAGACCTTCAGCACAGCTTGTTTATGTTTATGTGAGACCATCAATAAGCCCCAGATGCTGACATTGGCCTGTGTCTTTTTGAGCTGCTTCAGCACAGCGTCATCCTCTTCTTCTTGTTCTTTCTCTTTTCCTTTCCTGCTTAACTGCACTTTTTCCAATTGAGTCGGCTTGAAATGCCGTCCACTCTTAGTTAAATGTTCCACACCATCCTCAGGATCCCACAATCCCGATATTGTATTTTCGATCTGTCTTACTTCCTCTATACACAGAGGGCTTTCAAATGCCCACAAATCATTTAACTCACCGACCACTGCTCTTCCTCTTCTTTCCTCATCATCCTCAATAGCCCACGTATTATCGACCTCTTCCCAAATGTCTTCCCCGATGTAACCCATGTGTTGTTCTCGAGTAGCCCAAAAGTCAGTCCACTCAACCCCATCTAATTTCAGTACAACCCTTACCAAATAATAGGATTGCATCTCGTCGACATATATCTCCTCCTCAAAAAGTTAGGGAAGAGTAATGCCATCAAGCACGTGGCCAAACAATATGGTCGTGTCGGATAATCTAGCGGCCAATCATCTTCCTCATTGCATTCCTCCTCTTCTTATTGGTAGGCTTGGATTACCATTCGATACCATCCTCAAGAATTATCATTCCATTCTTGCATCCTATCCCGGCCGTTTCTAGCCATAATAAATGAGCATGCTATCT
Source organism: Heliamphora ciliata (assembly GCA_032360265.1). NCBI lineage: Eukaryota > Viridiplantae > Streptophyta > Magnoliopsida > Ericales > Sarraceniaceae > Heliamphora > Heliamphora ciliata. Next base: position 6,091 of record JAUMHN010043312.1, on the reverse strand, counting down.
GATCCTCAGTAGTTGAAACACGAGGGTGTGGCAGATATGCTGAACAGATATTCTAACTCGGTTCTTCTAACCATTCCAGAGTTATGCAGTTTACCCTAGACTGCTTAGCATAGTTTGGCAGGTGGTTAGTCGTAACATTCGGCTTCGGAACGACAGACAGCGGGGGAATCACCTTGTTATCGATGAGATCCTGGATCTCATGTTGGAGTCTCATACACTTATCAGTCAGATGTCCGTGGCCCTGGTGATAAGCATAATACTGTGAAGCATTGTATCTCGGGGGGAGGGGATTTGGCACTGGCATGGGATCCAACAATTTGATGAGCCCTTTCTCGACAAGTCAGTTCAGGGCAGTGGTTAGTGAAATATTAAGGGGAGTGAAGACTCTACTTGGTCGTTGTTGTGCCTGCTGACTGTTGCTTGCCTGCTGGCTGTGGTTTGATTCCTAGGTAGATGAAGAAGGGTTCAGGAGGTTTACCTCGTTTGAACGTGACATGAGCTTGGTAACGGCAGACTGATTCTGATTATTTGCAGGGAAGGTTCTTCTTAATTTTTGGCTGGGTTTTGCTTTCTCAATTTCCCCATATTGAATGGTGTCTTTGTTGGAGGTAATACTGCCAAGATCATTATTTTTGTAAAACGATTTTTGGTAAAAATTAACTGTATGGGCAAATGTCGAAACGGGCTCTAGATAAAAATTTTGACATCGAACGATAAACAATACACCCGTGCAACCAAAGTTAATTTAGAAGAATACCTTTTATCGATCTAATCTTCAACTACGACTTGATTCCAAGTTGAAACTCCAGTCAGATCTTCTACTGTATTTCCTTACGCGATCCTCGAACGTAGTGTGGGTTTCGATCCTCCAAGAACTCGTACCGGCAGAATCCCGATATCTTTAAGTCTTGAAAGACAAAAATAATATCATAATAATAATGATCAAAAATTATTAAAAATTAGTTCAGCCTACCCACATATATGTAGGGCAACAACAGGGACTTGGGGAGTAATTATGAGTTAGACTTCTAGTGGAACACAGACACCTATTAGAGGTTTCTACAATTATGAAAAGACATGCAGCAGTTTCTGTAATTTTTGTAAAATACTGAATTATAGTTCACACCACTAAAGAACTATAATTGCTCTTTGACCCATAATCTCAAGACCTTCTTGTATTGAGCTCCTGTTATTAAATGCTTATAATTTCTCCCCACGTTAAGATTCCTGATACCCGCCAATTAAATTTAATTACTGATAATTTAATTTAATCGGTATCTTGATATTCCTTAAGCCCTTCTACTTAACTTATTTGACGGCCGAATAATTAAATCGACCTACAAGATTTGGCCCGGTCAAAATTTATAAGCATCCTTAAGGGGGTATTGTCAATCCCGATCTTTGGGACGTAGATTCCGTCAATAATTAATATTTGCCATAAAAATAATACCGTTATCCAACTCACCGAAAATATAGACCCATATAAGATCACACCCTCTAATGAATCAAAACAGCGAATATTAAATATATGTAAATCAATAATTATTTCAGGATTAAGAGGATAAGCATTATTCATAATAACCTTGGGATGTGAATTAATTTATATAGTCAGTACAAAATTAATTACCCCAAATGTCCCGTTCAATACACACAAAGTGTACTAGCATAGAGAGTCAGAACAATAGACGATACTATTATCTATTTCCTGCAACCAAAACAGCCATACTAAAACTCTGTACTACAGTCGTACCGATGGTATGTCCATTTTCATCTAAACTGTGAACATAAAACTTATATTCTGTAAGAACTTAAAATTTGATCTTCTGTATATAAGCCGTACTCTACACACCAGATTAAATACTATACAGAATATCGGACATCCATGCCTATCAAAGAAATGATAGACATACATTGCTCATAAAGATTCTCATAAAATAAAAAAATTAATTTTATTAAAAATAAAATTAAATACTAAAAGCATGATTTTCAATATACCAACTCTAACAATCTCCCACTTATACTCAAAATCATGCTGTCATACATCTGACTCCCATACCATCTACATGACTATTAAAAGTCTTAGCCGGTAAGCTATTTGTAAAGGATCTGCAAGGTTGTCTCGTGATGCAAGCTCTATGACTGAATAAAAATCTAAGTTTGTGTACCCCAAAGGTACTAGACTGTCTGCCTAGTAAATCAACATATAATCTTTATTTCTTTTCAGGTACTTGTTTATATTCTTTACCGCAGTCTAATACTCCTGCCTTGGATTAGACTGATATCTACTAACCAAGCCAATGGCAAAGCAGATTTCGGGTCTAGTGAAAAGCATAGCATACATAAGGCTTCCTACTGCCGAAGCATAAGGAACCGCCTTCATCCTCTCTATCTCATCAGGTGTCCTAGGACACTGATCCTTGGATAGAGTGATTCTATGCTTGAAAGGGAAAACCCCTTTCTTGGAATCCTGCATGCTAAAACGAGCAAAGATATCATCGATATACTTTGCTTGTGATAAGCCTAACATTTTTTGTTTTCGATCTTGCACAAGCTTGATCCCAAGGATGTGACTGGCTTCTTGCAAGTCTTCATATCGAATTGCCCAGATAACCATACTTTAACCATAGATAATACCCCCACATCGTTTCTGATGAGCAAGATATCATCTACATAAAGTACTAGGAAGATCACCATGCTCCCATTACGCTTTTCGTACACACAGGACTCATTCGGACTTTGATCCATAAATGGATCTCTTAAACTTACACAACATGTGCTCCTGACCCTTTGCCATGAATCCGTCTGGTTGTATCATATAGATACACTCGTCAAGACTTCTATTAAGAAAAGCTGTCTTGACGTTCATTTGTCAGATTTTGTAATCGAAAAGTGCAGTAATGGATAAGAGAATTCGAATAGACTTAAGCATAGCTACCGGCGAAAAGGTTTCCTCATAATCGATCCCTTCTTTCTGAGTGAACCCTTTAGCAACAAGCCTAGCTTTGAAGGTTTCAACCTTCCTGTTTACTCCTCTCTTTCTCTTGTAGATTCACTTGCATCTAATGGATTTTATCCCTTCGAGTGGTTCTACAAGTTTTCAGACCTGATTGGAATACATAGATTCCATCTCTAAAGTCATAGCCCTTTGCCAAAGATCTGCATTTTTGTCTTGTAGTGCTTCATTGTAGTTATAGGGCTAGGTATCTAGTTCAGCTAGGATCTTATCAAATAACTCTCCTAAGAACATATACCGATCAGGTTGATGAACAACCCTCCCACTACGACGAGGCACTACCTGTGTCTGTGTACTAGCCGTAACAGGCTGTGTAAAATCTGAACCCTGTGCATCAGCACCCTGTTCTTGATTTGCACCTGTCCCGATAATCCTCCCACTATGACCAGGTAATGAAATATCAGTAACTTGTGGTTTCTCTTCCATTCTACTAGTATTTTCTCTCAGTTCTTCCAGAACAATATTGCTTTTGTGTTTGTGATCCATAATATAATCCTCTTTTAAGAATCGGGCATTGGTGTTAACAATGACCTTCTAATCTTAAGATTATAAAATAGACCACCCTTCGTTCTCTTGGGATACCCCACAAAGAAATAGACTTCTGTACTCGATTCCAACTTACCCACGTTTCCTTTCAGCACATGTGCTGGACACTCCCAAATCCAAATGTGTTTCGGACTCGGCTTACGCTCGGTTCACAATTCTTTGAGAGTAGAAGGTACTGACTTAGAATGTAACATCCCGCTCCCACAAGGCGCTAATCCTACACAAAGGGATAAGATCCCGCCGTAGATCGGCAGCCCAAGAGATAGACAAGGAGTAAACTTAAACAACCACAAAAATCTTAATATCAAAAGAGGTAAACATGAGTCACTAAGGATTCGCCATCCCAAGGCATACATTACATCCAAAAGATCAAAGACCTTCAAAACTTACACATGAAGCTTAGCCGACACTAAAACCAAACAAAAGAAAAACTGGCCAAAACGATTTCCAACACTAGATCTAAAGCTACTCAATGACGCTTGTGGTGGACCAACCTCTAGCCGTTCCTGGTATCTACAACCAAAAAGGTTACAGGAGAGTGCACTTAGCATTATCATGAATAGAAAAGACAGTTACTTTGTTAAGGATAACTGAAAACTCTTTCTAAAGATAGTTCATCACATTTGCTACGAAAATACAGAAACTAATGCATTTGCTTGAACATGAAAATATCACAGATTATACAGAACCTTTTCAGTATTACAAACATAAACATGTCCTTGGCTCAACCCCCACAAATTCAAAATGCATGACCACTTCTCAAATCTAGACTCAAACCCTAACAATGTCCAAGTAGTCGTCAACCTCACGACCAGGAGTTCTGACGGTACCGTAACCTCAATTCTCAATGCACGGATAGCAACGTGATGGAATGAGGGCCACTCTCCACCAAACACGAGTGGTATGTGCTGTCCGGGGCTTAGTCCGCAACGCCTTTAAGGCAAAAATCCCCACTTAACCGGAAACCTCCCCTATAGGGATAAATGAAAAATCCATAGTTGGGTAACCTCCCTCATAAAGGGATATAAAAGGGCCGAAAAGCCTTGTAACTTGGCACTTTGGAACAACCACACAATATTAACCATACTGTCATAGTAACATCATACTAGCTCAAAATATCATAGATAGCACATTTGAATTAAAGACATCATGTCATTTGAAAACAACAGGTTCATGCAATCATCAAAACTAGCCATAGTTCAAAGCATGCGCTTCAAAACATTTTCATGCATCATTTAGATAACTTAAGTTCAAGATAATGGCTAAGTACTCTCATCTTGCATAATATGCGTATGAACTGAGCCTCCCCCTGGCAAGCTAAGCAGGACGCCCAGGTTCTACAACCTTCGTGCCTAACAAGCAAAACACGACTCGACCGTTAATCACGGTATCCTCCCCCTTTAGGGTGAAACTAAAATGATTCTAACCATGGAATGTTTACTTGATTTTTGGGACCGTGGTTATTTTCTTTTTAGGATTAAGGGGTACTACGCGCTTGCTCAATCCTTCACTTGTTTAAGAATTTTATTTAACCATTTGTTATTCTCTTCCAAATCGTTAAATTTTAAAGTATCGCAGCATCTTGAGGTACTTAAACATGGAATCGGGTTATGATTTTTAAACACCATTTAGATAAAAATATTTTTTAGAACTCTCATATTTAACACCAAGACCAAATCCAAAGGCAAAAGGGTGAACATTTCATCCTAAGCAAAAACGGTTCAGCACTTTCTTCAGATTTTATCCAAAATTATGCTTCTGTTTCTCTCGATTTTGGTGTATCAAATTAAGTCCAAATGAGCCCATTTTTTAGTATGTTCTAGTTCAGCATATCCCCTACAAGTTTCATGGTTAAGCTAAGGGTAGTTGTTTGAAACAAGTTAGACTTTTGGCCATTTTAAAAATAGGTTCTGTCAGCCGCCAAAACTCAGCAGAGCCGATTTTGAACAGAGGGTTTGAAACAGTTTTGGAGTATCATCCCGAGGATTTAGGGTCTGATTTTTGGCCAAAAAATACTAAAATATGTTAGATACAATATTCATGTAGACCACTTTTGTAATAGGTCACTAAAAATAAGTTTTTTGGGCTATATAAAAATATGTGACAGAAAGTTCCTCGGAGGCTGAAATTCAACAAAGATTTTAAAGGGTTTTTGACATATAAAACCCCAATTTTTAGTGCTAATTTTTAGTGGGTAGATAGATATACATGTTATCTACAACTTTCATGTTTTGACCGAAGTTTGGGTCTCACTTTAAAATAGGGTTTCCAAGTCAGTAATGTTGACTGGTCAGACAATGATATACTTTGGTAAAATTGCAATATTTTGAGTTCTGGTTATGAAAATGAGTTGGAACCAACCTTGGATGAAAGATAACACAAAACGCTAACTTTGGACATAAAAATCATGCTTAGATTAATTTTTTACATTGAGTTATGATATTTCAAATCTCAAGACAGAAAGGTTGAAAGGCTCAAATTGCAGGCCATGTTTAGATCTAGTCTCCTAGCATCATGTGTGTTAATGGTTGG
>JAUMHN010043210.1:0-28299 GCA_032360265.1 Heliamphora ciliata | reverse complement strand
CAATTAAAGACGATTATTTATAGGAAATGAATTATGAAAATCATCAAAATCAATTAAAGAAGCCCTTGGGCTAACAATTACTGACAATTTAATTTAATCAGCATCTTTAAATTTCTTATGACTTTTTGCTTAACTTATTTGACCGCCGGATAATCAAATTCACCTACAGGGTTTGACCCGATCAAAACTTATAAGTTTCCTTAAGGGGGTATTGTCAATTTCAATCATTCGAGACGTGAATTTCGTGAATAATTAATATTCACCATATAAATAATACCGCTATCCAACTCACCGGCAATATAGACCCATATAAGATCACACCCTCTAATGAATCAAAATAGCAAATATTAAGGCCCCGTTTGGTAATGTTTATGTTTTTTGTTTTTTGTTTTTGTTTTTTAAATTTTTCGTAAATTGTAAACAAAAACATGCTTGGTAATTATTTTTGTTTTCAAAAAACTGTAAACAGTTTTCAAAATTTACAAAATTTTTATAAACAGAAAAAATGTGTCTAACTTGTTTTGTAAACAATTTTGATTGTATCTTTTTTTTTTCCTACTAACTACGACTACTACATCTGACTAAGACCACCGCCTCCGACCACCACATTCGGCCACCCTCTCCGAACATCGTCTCTTGCTACCATATCCGATCACCACATATGGCTACCACCTCCGACCACTTCCATCCGGCCATACCTCCTACCACCCGCTCTAACCACTGCCTTCAATCACCACTTTCGACCACCATTGTTATCTCTTACTATCATCACCGAATAACACCTCCGACCACTACCTCCGACCACTACATTCATTCGTAATCTCCAACTACCACTTTCCAAACATTTATATGCCAAACATATTTTTGTTTTTGTTTTTTTTGTTATAAAAATAAACAAAAAAATATTTTTTATTTTTTGTAAACAAAAAATAGAAAACTGTAAATATTACCAAGCGAGGCCTAAATATACGCAAATCAATAATTATTTCAAGATTTAAGAGTATAAGCACTATTCATAATAACCATAGGGTGTGAATTAATTTATATAATTAGTATAAAATTACCCAAATGTGTCCCGTTCAATACACACAAATTGTACTAGCATAGAGAGTCAGAATAATAGACGACGCTATTATCTATTTCCCGTAACAAAGATAGGCCTATTAAAACTCGGTGCTTCAGTCGTACCGATGGTATGCCCATTTCTATATAAATTGTGAATAAATAACTTATATTCTGCAATAACCTAAAATCTGATCTTCTGTGTGCAAGCTGTACTCTACACATTAGATTAAATACTGTATAGAATAAAGGACATCCATGCATAATATTAAAGAAATGACATTGTATACATTGCTTATTAAGATTTTCATAAAATAAAAAAATTAATTTTATTAAAATAAAATTAAATACTAAAAATATGATTTTTAATATACAACCCTAACAGTATCATAAATCATTTGGCGTGAAACTGGGGTTGCTAACTTCTAGATCATTGGTGGGATAGTTCTATTCATTGAGGTTTCTATTATCAAGGCTCGTGGTGTTTCTTAATAGGTTGTCTTCCTTTTATTTTCTTTTCTGATTTGTAACAGGTGGAAAATCGATTCCAAAATAGTTCTATGCTCTTAGGTCGTCTAATAGGCTATTCGTTCTCGTTATGCAGTTAAAGTGATGGTATCTAATAAGCGACCGTAGAATTTCATCCTTTTTCGTTAAAAACACAGTTGAGGCCTCTAATAGAGATGTAGTTGGTTGAATGGGCCCTCTGCGTAGTAGCTTATAAAGTCAGGAATTTTGATCTTCAAAACTTGTTAGATGTAGATGTTGGCAGAAATCCTAAGCTACAACACAAAGAAGAGGTTTGCTTTGTTGTTCAAAGGTATACCAGGTAATCTTCTGGAACATGCGCGTAGTCCAACATTTCCTACAAAAGTCCTAAACCCTAACGATTATTGTTATTTATGGATCTACCGAACATGATTTTCAAGGTGAAACAAAGATAATTCTTGTTTTACAAAAACATACATGGGATTCAAGAAGGATGATCAGTTCAACTTATTGGACATAAATTTCAAGAAAATTATGTAGAGCGATGGGTAGTCAAACGAGGTCACTTTTGCAATCGAATGAGGTATCACGATCGACAGAAAAATGAACGATGCTATAAAAAATAGAATCTCATCAACGTTGAGTGTTCAGAACAAATGATTAATGAATGAAATGATCTTGGGTTCAAAAGTTAGCCCAAGGATGATGAAATGGAATGGAGGAAAATTAAACATGAAGACTAGTTATCATCTAGGCATGGCTCAACAAATGAAAACTCGAAGATAAGAATATTTTATAGGATTGAATCCTCGTTAGGGTCACAATTAAGAACTTGAATGTAGAAGGCTATCCAAAAATGGTACTCAACTAAATCAAGAGGGACTGAGTACAAATTGATAGTTATCATTTCGCGATGAAAATATGATTCTAAGAGAAAGGATATACGAAGAACTTCAACTGTACACATCCTACTTCGGCATCGGTTTAATCAACCCAGATAGACTCAAGACGTTAATGTTGAGTTGATAAAGGGAGAAATACAAACGTCTTATTGTAGACACCTCAATTTGACCCCGCCAAATATTAGGCTTATCCGGGTGAATCCAATGATGAAAATCGAGTGGGATGATGCGCAAAGTCTCTAAATGATTGTCAGGAAATGATTCAAGACCAGTACTCCGTGAAATCGAACCATAAGATCACTTCTTTCGAACCTTGAGGTTGCGGCCTTCAAACCTTGCGACCTGGTTATTCACTGGTCCAAGTAATTACACCCGTAACCTTTGAACCTTGTGCCCGCAACCTTCAACATCGCGGTCGCAACCTTCAAAGCTTGCGACCGCAACCTTTTTTGGGAATCTTCTGAGCTTGGGACGTGCCACCATATCACTGGGTGGCATTTTCTATAAATACGTACCTTTGGTACAATTTTAAGAGGATGATTTCTGACGTCTATACGCTGCCACTTTATCGAGGATGAATTCTGAACGTTGATACTCTGTCGAACCACCGATCCGAACCCCGATTTCTTATGCACTTTCATTACCCTTTCGCTCATAGTACTTGAGTTGGACCTTTTCTTAGCGATCGAAAGAACGACCATTACATCCCCACGACTAGTGAATACACCCATATACCACATTTCAGGTATATTTGCATGATCCCCGATACTTTCCTCTCCACACCTTCTATCCTTGTGGAGAGGTTGAGTTAAATTTCTAATTTTAACATTGTTATTTGCATGTTTATTATTTTTATTCAACTTGTTATTCCTTTGTTTTAGTTGCATATTTTCATAATTTGATTTGATTTCTTCATTTCTATCGTGTCATTCATAAGTCACTCTCCTCATTCGTAGTTCGTGGTTTATTTTTATAGTTAGTTGTCATTGAATTTTGTCGTCTCAATTACCTCGTTTGCATGTTTTATTGTTGAATGCTTGATTCTAGGATTGTAGTTAGTATCAAGCTTTTCATGATTTTATTGTGTTTTGGTTAAAGTAGTCATATAATGTTTCTGTAATTCTATTTTATATTGTAGATGCATCACACATTCACACCCCAACACACTGTTAAACAATGCTTAAATTCCTTGCGGTCGCAACAATCAATGTTGTGGGCGCAACATTTTGGCTTATTTTCATTGCGACCGCAACCTCTGTAGGTTATGGCCGTAACCTTTTTGCTGCTCCAGTAGCTTAATTTTTTTGTTTTATTATTCTGTTAACAGCATGTGAAATCCAGTATGCATCCTGTAGTGTAGTATTTGCATGTTTACGTTTTAGAATTTTGTTTTAGGATTATTTTCTTCACTTATCGCATGTTATGTCTATCATGAATCCTTTAATATAGTTTGAGCGTGATTAGGGTTTATCAATTTCTTTAATAGTTTTATGCTTTGCTTATTGCATGTGGCTTTTTTCATGTATTTTTTAGTTTAGATCCAACATGATTAGGAATTAGGCTTTTTTTTAATGCTTTGTTTTTTGTTATTACGTGGTTAAATATCTAGAATTTGAATTTTCTTACTTGATTTTGCTTGCTTTTTCTTTGCTCTCATTTTCTGTATTTGCATGTATTTGAGAAATCGACTTAAGAAGTAATGATGATTAATAGAGGCCAACCTCACAGTTAAGTGAACGGAGTGCCTAGCACCTTTTCCGATTCATACCTTAACCCCCAAACCCATGTTTTCTCTGGTTAAACGTTTTAATGATCAGTGACTCCTCTTTGTTTTTTTTTGATTTTTCTCAAAAACCAAATGGAGACTCCAATTTTTATTAAAAAATATTTTCAAAATCTTTTGATTTTCAAGGTATTAAATTTTTTTCTAAATAACTTTTGAACTCCCTATTTTTGAACCAAACCCAAGATCCCGACGCCACACTCATCATAAGTCTACGCCCTAAAATTCGCACGACATTTGCGGTAAGGTCAACCTCAAATCCTGGAATAGAGATCTTTTCATCTATCTTCCAGACATAGATCCCTTCTGACTCCAAACCCAATGACACTCTAAAATGACTAAGATACATAACTTAGACGTAGTGAATTTTAGTTTTCATAATTTATAGATGACAACGATAATTAATAAAACTTATTCTATAGAGTATCTATGCGACAGAACACATGGTTTTTTTTTATTACTCAAGGCTTGAAGGTTCACTAAATTTAGGCTCTTATACCAATTTATAACGCCCCGAATCTTTCGGGTTTGTTAAGACATACATAATATAGTAGGGTTTACGCTAACGACTTGAGTATGTAACAAATGGGATGGAGTCTGAGTCTGTTGAATCTATCTTTATCGAGTCGGTTGAATCCATCTTTGTTGGCATCTCGAGACCTTTTTATTTTGATTCTCAAGATGTAATCCCTTTTGAAATCAATGGAATGAAATCGGACTTCGCTTACTCTGCTGTGTCTCAAATATTTTTTCTTGATTCCTAAGATTTTAACGAATTCGAGGAGGATATCCCCCAAGAATTAAAGTTTCTAATCGAAAAGAAAGAAGAAATGCAAGCTAAGCCTATAACCGAAGAAATTATTTCAATAAATCTTAATAATGAAAATAATCCATGAATGGTTTAAGTTGGTTCCACGCTATCTTTAGAGGAATGTGAACAATTAATCACTTTATTAAAAGAATTTAAAGATGTTTTGGAATGGTCCTACGAAGATATGCTTGGCATCGATCTTGATATTGTACAATACCAAATCCCTTTGCACCCCGATGTCAAATTCGTTAAGCAAAAGCTAAGAAGGATTAGGACAGATTGGGCACTTAAGATCAAGGAAGAGGTTACCAAGCAGATACACACCGGATTTCTCATGGTCACAGAGTACCCGAAATGGGTCGCTCATATTGTTCCGGTACCAAAGAAGGATGGAAGGATCCGGGTATGTGTTGACTTTTAGGATCTCAATAAGGCTAGTCCAAAAGATGACTTCTCTCTCCCCTATATAGACGTATTGGTAGACAACACCGCTAAGAACACGCTCTTATCTTTTATGGACGAATTTTCAGGGTATAACCAGATTTTGATGGCTTCAGAAGACCGAGAAAAGACTACCTTCGCAACGCCTTGGGGTACCTACTGTTATAGAGTCATGCCGTTCGGACTGAAGAATGCGGGAGCAACCTATCAAAAGGTTGCAACCATGTTGCTGTACGACATGATACATAAGGAAGTGTAGGTATATGTGGATGACATGATCGTGAAATCTAAAACCCAGGAAGGACACGTCGCTGTACTAAAAAAATTCTTTGAGCAGATTAGAAAGTACAAGATGTGCTTGAACCCTCAGAAGTGTGCCTTCGGAGTTACTGTAGGGAAGATGCTCAGATTAATGATCACACAACGAGGCATTGAGTAAGACCCATTAAAGATCAAAGCCATTCTCAAAATGCATCCCCTGAAGACCAAGAAGGATGTAAGGAGCTTCTTAGAAAATGTTCAGTTCATCAGTCGATTCATCACTAAGTTAACCACTACCTGTGAACCCTTGTTCTGACTCTTGAAGAAAGGGTTCAAGTTTTAGTGGGTCCTAGTTTTAGTGGGACAAGCAGTGTCAGGACGCCTTCGAAGCCGTACAGAAGTATCTGCAAAATCCTCTAGTTTTATCGCCACTAGAACCCAACAAACCCCTGATACTATACCTATTAGTGACCGATTCAACGATGGGGTGTATACTTGCACATGAAGATGAAGCCAAGGTAGAAAGAGCTGTCTATTACTTGAGTAAAAAGTTGACTGAATGCGAACGGCGGTATATGCCTTTGAAGAAGACTTAGTGGGTGCTAGTTTAGGCATCCAAGAAGTTATGCCATTACATGTTGGCATACCGTGTTGTTCTAATCTCAAGGATGGACTCGCTTCAATACCTCTTTGAGAAGCAAGCATTTATTGGAAAGTTGGCCCGGTGGTTATTGATGCTAGCCAAATTTGACTTGCAGTATGTTACGAGGAAATTAGCAAACGGGAGAGCTGTTACAAAATTCTTGGCCAACCACTCTATTAACATAGAAAAAGAGCCTAAGTTTGAGTTTCCAGATGAGCAGGTGCTAAAGATTGAGAAAGATCTATGGACCCTCCTTTTTGATAGAGCCTCAAACCAATACGGATACGGGATAGGAATACTCCTTGTCACTCCCGATGATTCCCATATTTCTTTAGATTTTAAGTTGAGTTTTGAGGTCACTAACAATCAGGTCGAGTACAAAACTTAATTAGCCAGATTGGAAGTTGCCTTGGAACTAGGGGTAAGAAAGTTGGAGGTTATAGGAGACTCAGCTCTGGCCGTATCCCAGGCAAAGGGAGAGTGTAGGGTTAAGGAAGAAAAGTTGATTCAATAGTACCTAGAACTTGAGCTAATGATTCCCTGCTTTGAAAGCATGGTGTTCACTTATGTTTCGAGATTGTAGAACAAGTTCGTCGACACCTTGGCCACCCTAGCATCAATGATAGACATACCATCCGGGATAACAATGAGGCCTTTGGAAATTCAACAAAAGGATGCACCTGCGGTCAGCAACATCGCTATTACCCAAGAAGCTAATGACGGGATACCATGGTATCACAACATTTGGAATTTGGTCAAGAAGGGATAATATCTAAGCCAAGCCAATAAAAAAACTAGAGAGCTATCAGGAGACTTGTTGCACAGTTCGTAATTTGTGGGGAAAAACTGTATAAAAGAAGATATTTGGGAATCAATAAGCTTTGTGTTAACACGGAAGAGGGATGCGAGGTGATGAGGGAAATTCATAGAGGAGTTTGCGGGCGTCAAATGAGCAGGATGATGCTGACTAAGAAGATCCTATGCCAAGGATATTTCTGGATGATTATGGAAACATATTGCCATCAGTTTGTCCAGAGGTGCTAAAAATGCCAGATCCACGCAAATCTCATGCATGTACCGCCATCTCAGCTTTATAACATGACCTCGCCCTGGCCATTCTTAATTTGGGGAATTAACATCGTAGGGAAGGTTACACCTAAGGCATCGAACGGGCATGAGTTTAATCTCATGGCAATTGATTACTTCACGAAGTGGGTCGAACTTGCCTCTTACTCAGTTTTGAAAGTCCCTCAAGTAGCAAGGTTCATCAAAGAAAATCTCATATATCGGTATAGAGTTCCACACGAGATAATTTTCGACAATAGTTTCCATTTTCAAGGAGAACTTCTAGACCTCTTGGAAGAATATCGCATTGTCAGCCATAAGTTTTCATTGTACCGACCACAAACTAATGGAGTTGTGGAAGCTGCAAATAAGAATATGAAGATGATCCTACAGAAAATGATAGAGGGGGGCAAGGATTGGCCTAAAAGGTTACCATTTGCGCTTCGGGGATACCAGACATCGATTAGAATTTCCACTGGAGCAATGCCCTATGCTTTGGTCTATGGAATGTAAGTAGTTCTACCCATAGAATTAGAGATCCTGTCACTCAGAGTAATGGCTAAAAGCGATGTCCCTAAGTCAGAATGGTAGAGGGACATATTCAAAGAGTTACTCTTTTTGGACGAAAGGAGGCTTAAAGCCCTGTTGCATGTTTAAGGATATCATAGAAGGATAGCTTAAACATTTAACAAGAAGGTTAAGCCTTGAAACTTGAAGGAAGGTGACTTAGTCCTCAAAGTGATCAGAGCATCAGTCTTTGACCCAAGGGAAATTTCAAGCCTAATTGGGTCAGACCCTATCTCCTCAAGACCTTGATGTTAGGAGGCGCTGCCATCCTTATGGATTTGGATGAAAATGTTTTCACTACACCTATCAATTCAGACCTACTTAAAAGATTCTATCCCTGAGGGGAAGCCCGCAAAAGAAGAGCATCAATACTCGAGTGTAACTCGAGCCTCAAACTATGTCATGGCTTGATTCCTTTCCTTTGGGATACGTAGGCAGCTTCTGTCAGATGTTTAGCCCAAACCTTTATTCAGAATTCCCTCTTTGTAACCATGTTTCAAGTAGTTGATCAATGCAAAAACTTGTTTTAAGTTTCTTTAATAAAATTATTATGTTGTAAGAACAAAATTTAAACAGCCATCGTAAATCAAAAGTGGAGAAACTTTCATTAATGAGTTTACCGATATAGTTTTCAAAAGATATAAGAGAGGCTCGCAAATCCTCTTCCTAAGAAACTAAAAAGGGAAAATAAGCAAAATGTTAAGGTGCATGAAAGTAAAATCAAATCCTCCTTCTCTTTGCACCTCGCTCTTGCTCTGTCCTGCGCTCCGTCTCCACTTACAGCCAAGCCTTGTAACTCACAGATAACCCACTGTTAAAATCATCGCCAACCGGTATCCTCAGTCGAGAAGACCAAGCTCACTGATACTGACCTAGAAAAGGGGCCTGGTAAGGATGACTGTACAGATGGCTCATAGAAGTCTCGGAATAAATTTGGGTACGACCAAGCTGGCGAAGAATGCGGTAAGGATGATAAAAGGTGGCCAGCTTCAAGTAGACCAACATGACCCCCGAATGGCCCACAGTCGCAGTAATCGTGGAAGATATCTTCAGCCAGGGGCATAGCCAGGAGATGTCCTCCCCGGTCAGAGAACTCTGATAATCCCGCCAAGCAGTCTTGATAGAGCACAGCCGATAAACCTGACAATGAATGAAGGATCTCACACTGTAACTATCAGATATGGGCTTCTCTAGTAAATTCACCTTCTCTATCAACCAAACTTGAGATAACAAAGAAAAAGGAAAGCAGAGTGGAAAAATCTAAAAGAATAAAGAAAAGGACAGCTGAACGAAAAAATAAAAGAAGACAAAGAAAAAGAAAAGTTGAGTGGAAAAACCTGAAAGAAATACAGACAAATGAGAGTTAAGAGACTACCTGTAGTAGGAGAGCACTACGGGCAAAATAAGGGGCACCCCTGGAGTAGACTGCATCAAGACCAAGCAGCGTCTCGGCAAGAACCAATGGACTAGATCTCAGCCCTCATAGTTCTGATGAGCCACATCTACCAAGGAAGAGCTAGCCTGCCCGTCTGAAGGTCCCAAGAGGAAGCGAGCCAAAAGATAGATGCAAAGAGCATGCCTACGCTGAAGCTGAAAAGAGAAATCTCCAAGAGACCCCCAAGGCCCGAAGAGATATACGATCTAAGCCACATCGAGGAATCCGTCGTGAGTAATAACAGAAGCCTCACGCCTGGAGTAACCACAGAGTTGCATCAACCTATCTTTAGGACTCAAGAAAGGTGTGGGAACTATGACCACTTCTCGGCCCGAGGTCTCCGAAATGGCCGAAAAGTCTTTTACAGTCGGACATAACTCCTCAGCACTAAAACGGAATACATGAACCTTGGGATCCCATTCCTAGGCTGCTCCTCTCAGAAGATGCCAATCAACCCTCAGGGATCGCAGAGAGAACAGTGCATCTTGATCAAAATTGAGAAAGTTCTGATGCTTAACCGACAAGAAGTTACTCATCCAAGCTGACAATGAGTTGTTGTAAGAGTTGGCCATGAAAGATATAAAGAGGATACAAGATATCCAGAACAGTGAGGTCTGGAACAGCTGCCCCCTTTTATAGATCCATAATTGGGGGGAACCCCTAGAATCTGCTCTAAGTTTTGTGCCAAAACCCTTTGTTGAGGCCGTTACCTTTCTCCTACGACCGTCAACGTGTAACCCAACAGACGTCATATTTTCATCCCAAACCTCATGGCTATGGTACCCAATATCTAGGCCGTGAACTTTTCTCCACAAAAGTTTAGGCCATCATATACAAACCAAACGGCCGCAATATTCTTTCTCACAGCCGCCATTTCTTTTTATACAGAAATTTTGGTAGCTTGTCCCCATTTTACCAATATGCCCCAAACTGTAGTCGTGCACTTGTTAGCAACTCGCAATAAGAAAAGTAGTTCATATGACAAGATTACAACTCACGAATCATACATCATGCATAATCAAAGTCTAAGCATTCAAGAGTAATTTTCATGTCATAAAAGAGTCTAAGCATCCATGATAATTAAAAAGTGTAAAGCCACAAGGCACGAAGGCCGAACCCATCAAAAGTAAAGTAATGTACATATGTGTATGATGTGGCATGCTGGCCAAAGGAAGAATCAAAGGCATGCATGTTGGCCTAACAAGGTTTTAATAATCGATTTTGATGATAACAAAACTATGAATCTAATTGTGCACATTGAGATTGTTTAACAGGAAACATATGCTTAGCACAATCCAAGATACACAGTGGAAGCCATGACGCATAAATTCAAAACAAGTTCTTTGAAAACAAGTTTTATGGAACAAATGCAAAGAATTGAGATATCGAAGACTTGAAGAAGAAAATTGTAAATTTCATTTTTAGGATCCATGCACACTCATATAACTCATGGATATGTGTGTTTGAAGCTCATAAGAATCCTAAATATCTTTAAAATATTTTTCCAAAGCATAAAAAGTTCATACCTTTTTGAAAAACCAAAAATCTGGATTTTTGTATATCCTATTGACTAATGTTCCTTCCCCAGTCGACTGAGTGAGCTACCAAAAATAATTTTTCAGATCCAAATTGGTTCAGTCGACTGACCTTTCAGTCCAGTCGACTGAAGTCAAATTTAGTCGACCGACCATCCTTCTTCAGTCGACCGAACAAGTTAAAATTTGAATTTTTCTGAAAAATGGCTAGTTGACATTTCCATACATAGCCCAACGGCTAGTTCAGAAATGAGGCCTATAAATAGAGGCCTTGAGCTTTTGTTTCAATCATCCAAAGCCTCTCAAACACCTCTCATTCTATTACTTCTTTGTGCTTCAAAATCTTGAGTCTTTCGTACATATTTTTGAGAGAAAAATTCTTTAGAATTCTCTTTGAGCTTTATAGTCGTATTCTTTTGAGAAGTGAGTTTAGAGCTTTCATTGTTTGTACTTATTGGCTCATCCAAGGAGCATTCTTTTGTACACTTTCATTTCAATTTTGTTGATTTGTATTTGAGAAAGGCGTTTCTCAAAAGAGACTAATTCGCCTACAAGGATTGGGTTAACTTGAGAATGGTACATTCTCAAGAGAGGCTACTCCGCCTAAACTAAGCAGAGAGGCTCCTCCGCCTATTGAGGAGAAGTAGTAAGAAATCCTCATAGCGGTTGGCTTGAAGCAAGGACGTAGGTCGTAGCACCGAACCTTGTAAAAATCGTGGTATTCATCTTTTTGCTTGCTTATTTCTTTTATTTACTTTGATTCTTTTTACATCACACTATTTCATCATTTGATTCATTTACTTCACAAGTAATATTATTTCACTTTATTTTTCTATCAAGAAACTAGTCTACTTGCAAATAAAAATTGAAAGCTATAAAACTAGAAAAGATTTTTTTTAACTTACATTTGCACTTGAATATTTTATTTCTTGCATCCTTTAACTTTTTGTTTGTTAGAAAGTTTTGAATATTTTCTTTTCAAATTACAAGAAACATTGTCAAATTAAAATATTCTTGTATCTTAATAATTGAAAAACATTAAACATGAAAGTTACACTTTTATTGTTAAGTCAAGTATTAAATCTTAATAACAATAAGGTTTAACTATTGAGAAGTACATTTGCATTGTTCAAAAAGGACTTTAAAAGTTAGCATCCTCATTTGTACTTAAATCTTTTTGAAACTTATTGTTCATTTTAAATATACTTGTCTTTTAGTCTAAGAAGTCATACCCAAAAATATAGTTGTGAATTAATTCTTATAAGTGAACTAAAAGGCATTCTTGGGTTCTTATACTTAAATAATTTTTTAAAAATTCAATTCACCCCCTCTTGGGATCACACACTTACTATCAATGCAGGCTCCATCAGTATATCCGTGTAGAATGTCAAAGAGCAGTATGTCTGTATCAGTGTGTGTCGAAGCAGTATATCAGTGAGGACCAACATGTATCTATAGTATGTGTCGAGGCAGTGTACCAGAACAAGTGAATCAGAGTAGTGTCCCAAAGTGATCATAACGCAGGCCCAGGAAAGAATAGGCGCACAAGTGTCTAGGAACAAAAAGAAGAGAAATGAAATCCTCAACAGAATGGTAGATCAAAAAGGTCACTCCTGTCGGGTCCTCTTCCTCCGGACCACGTAGCCTTCCAGGAACGACTCTATGGATGCCGCCGACCTAGTCTCCTCTGCCTCCTCTTTTGAGCTGTCAATAGTTTGTGTCACACTGGGAGTCCGAGCTCAGGATGAAGAAGCAATAGCAATAGAAGGAAAAGTTCGTGTAGAAGGTGGAGATGGGGCGGTAGGTGCTGTGCGACCAACGTGAGTCCTCGGCCCTCTGCCACGCCCACATTGAAAGAAAGAAAAGGGCCACATCAGCTAAGGCAGATAGATATGAGCAGAAAGGAAAGAGCGTAAGAATGCAAACAAAAGGTAGAAAGTACCGCAACGGGGGCACCCTGAGGAGCAGGAGGCTCCAAGCCATGGGCCAGGAAGGCAGCATCCCAGCGACGAACCAACACCCTCAACTCGGTGATTAGGCGAAGGGACTGGTCGCACCACTCCTGGAGCATGTGTTAAGAGGCGAATCAAGTCATTGTAATTAGGTATCAGAATCATTAGATATGGGAACCAGTACGAGTATAAGAATCAGTGCAGTAAGGTCATTGTAGTTAGATATGAGAGACAGTATGAAGAATAGAAGTAAGGATGTCATATCTGCTCAGCGCCGGGGGAAGGAAAATCTCTTAGGCCGCTGGCTCGGAGATCCAGATTTGGTGGAGATTCCCATCCATAAAGGTATCTACTGTCCAAGGGAGCTTGGGGTGAATAGGGCCCAGGGCAGCGAGAGGAGGAACTCGCACGGCACCATTGAGCCCCACTATGGCTCGAATAATCTCAGTCGTGCGAAGGGTGTCGGTCTGATGCATCCCCACTAGAGGCGTCCTCGAGATACGAAAGTGATCATACCTCAAGGACTACCGAATAATGGCTCGTCGAGGTACCACTATTAGCAGAATGGCCCCTCAAGCAAGACACGGGTCTGGGTAACCTTGTAGCTCTGCATCAAGTCAGCACCAGCTCGCTCCTCCATGCCTACCCACCACCTCTCTGTCGAAGGTGTGAGGGTGACCCGATCATTGCTGGTCCCCTCTAGTGTGGTGATGAAGCTGCCAAAGCCGGCTCGATCAATAATCTCTCGGCTACAGGGGAGGGAGCACCGTGTACTATTCCGGCACATCTGAGGATTTGCCAAAACCCCGAATACAAAGATGCCCTTGAAACGAAACAAAACAAACAAATCAGTAAACAAAAAGCAACAAAGGAATCAATGAAATAACAAAAACAAATAGAAACGATGACGGGATCAAAATCGAAATGCGTAACAAGATAATTGAAACAAACAAAGTTGATAATCAAAACAACAAAATCAACCTACGCTTTAAGAGTTAAAATCTCACTCGCTTCATTTTTCTTTAAATCCTACCCCATTTCAAATCCGATAATAATTCAACCGGATCAAAACCAATTTGCCAGATTCCAAGTTCGACGAAAACTTGACTTCACTCGTATTTTCGACTTAATTTCAAAATTCAATCTAAAACTCATTTGACATAGTTCAACCCCGATCAAAATTCAAGTTTGAAAGAAAGTCTAAAAATTCAATTTTCTTTCAACATATCCCCTAATCTACCACAAATTTGACCTCGAAAAACTCAAAATGGTGGATTCAACCAAAATTTTGTCTCAACAAAGAATATAAAAAATCAGTGTCAAACTTGACCCAACCTACCCTCAACCCCATCTGGCCCCATTTTCAAAAAAGTCAACCAATTTAAAACTTTAATCCAATAGCAAATTAACGTCCTAACTCATTAGTTCTGTTTTTCAGTCTAAACTAGCCCCTAACTCCGTTCTAGACCCACGTTTTAACATAATTTTAAGATGGTCCCAAATTTTCAAAACGCAGTTTGGCCCGACATCTACCTTGATTCATCCCTAAATTCAAAATCAAATCCAACTCAAATTCATTCAATCTACGCTTGTTTTAAACAAAATTTCAAGTTTGATCGTAAGTTCATCTAAAAATCCATCCAAATTAAAAAATCCATTTTAAACCCATGTAATGACCTTGCTTGGACCCTAGTATTAGTGACGGATAATCCACAAGGTTATAGAGCATGGACGAGGTTCAAAACCCTAACTCGAATTGAAAACCCTAAGTTCGGCCGCCCAAAAATCCCAAAAAGGTTCAAAACACAGGCAGCAAAATCTTAACACCCGGCGAGTCTCCCAACATTCTAAATGAAGTAAATATCATGAAATAATGAGTTAAAAATAAAAAATCTTCATAAATAGGATAAAATGACCATTTTGTCCATAGTACAGCAAAAAGTCTTAAAAATCTAAATTTTGACACATGGATACCCTAAATCAAGGATTTAAGTACAATTGAGTAGAAAAAGACAAAATAACATCAAAAATGACAAAATTACCCCTTAGTGGCCGACTACCTTGGGAAGAGTGCTAAAAAGTGGCTTTTTGCTTTCTTTTTAGCTTAAAATCATGAGAAAGATATTAAATTAATCATTATGATGATCCAATACTTGTTGAACAAGTAATATACATAATAATATAGTGTTATAGGCCAACAAAAGCAAAAAAATTATTATTGAAGTTCATACACAACAAAATAAGTTAAAAAGTCACATATTGCAAAAATAGCTTAATTTGACTTAAAAGAATGCATCTATTTAATCAATTGCTATGAAAACTATGATAATACATAAAAATACTATATTTCTCATAAACATACTAAAATAATAGGTCTCAGTAGGAAAAGACGCCAAAAAGATACATTAAATTAATTTTTAATGCATTTTCTTGCACAAAATGGCACGCAAACCAATGCAAAACCCATTGATTGATGTGGGGTCAGGTTTTTGTCCCCCAAAAAAGTCTCCTAGCTGTATTTCTCTTCATAAAATCTGATGTCTAAGCCTCAAAACTTTCACCATGTCAACTCATATCAATTCAACCCATGTGATGTGTAAGGATAAAAGGAAACAAAAAGTACCTTAATTAATCTTGTGTTCCCTCCTTGTTCCCTAATCCTTCTCCTATATAAACCAAGCCAAACACCACTCCCTCCCCTTCATATTTTTGTGCATATAGAGAGAGAAAGATTGTGTTGAGTGTTCTTGAGGTATTCTACAAGTTTGAGAGAGGAAAGAAGGAGGAGAAGAAAAAGGAACCAAGGAGAGGTGTTTTGTTTTAAAGCTAAGCCCTTCCATACCACCATCCCTTGAGCTCTCAAGAAAGTAAGTAAAACCTATAAACCTTATGTCTAATATTCCTCAAAATATTCCTCAACACATCCCTTTAAACACTATAAGAATCAAGAACCGAAATCAAACCGAAAAGGCGTCGTAGTTGGAAATTTGGGGCTGTTATGTTTATGGGTTATATGAGATGTGTTTGTGTGTTGTTATTTTTGAGTTTGAAGACCTAGAAGTGTGCTAGAACCTTGATATTAAAGTCTAAAACACAAGCATGCAAAGAAATGGAACAAAAACTTGACATAACATAAGTAGAAGACTTGGACCCTAAGAGACTTGATTTTTGAGAACATTGATGTTTCTGTCCTGAACTTTGGAATGCCATAACTCAATGTAGAAAATTGATCTAAGCCTATTATTCATGTCCAAATTTATATTTTTGTGTTATCTTTCATCCAAAGTTGGTTTCAACTCATTTAAATAAGTAGAACTCGAGATATTGCAATTTTACCAAAGTGTGTCATTTTTCAACCAGTCAATATTACCGACTTGGAAACCCTAATTTAAAATGAGATCCGAACTTTGGTCAAAACATGGAAGTTGTAGATTACATGTATATATATCTTCCCTCCAAAAATGAGAACAAAATATAGAGTTTTGATAGGTCAAAACCCCTTTTCAAGTCTCTATTTCGTTTCAGCCCTCAAGGGACACTTCTGTCACATATTTTTGTGTAGCCCAAAACCCCTATTTGTAATGACCTATTCCAAAAGTGGTCTACATGAACATTGTATCTAACATATTGAACTAATTGTTTGCCAAAAATAAGACCTTAAAGCCTCGGGATAATACTCCAAAACCGTTTCAAATCCTTTGTCTAAAACCGGCTCTGCTGAGTTTTGGCAGCTGACAGAACCTATTTTTTAAAATGGCCAAAACGTCTAACTTGTTCCAAAACATTACCCTTAGCTCTAAACATGAAACTCGTAGGGGACTTGTTGAACTAGAGCATACTAAAAAATGGGCTCATTTGGACTTGATATGATACCCCAAAACCCAGACCAACGGAAGCATGTGTTTGGTAAAATCTTAAGAAAAGTGCTGAACCGTTTTTGCTTAGGATGTTTTGTTCACCCCTTTGTCTTAGGTTTTGGCCTTGGTGTTAAATATGAGAGTTGTAGAAAATATTTTTATCCAACTAGTGTATAAAAAAAATCATTACTTGATTCTAAGTCTAGATACCCCAAAATCTTGTCGGCTCTTTTAATTTAATACTTGATTTTGGCCTTAAAAGTTGCTAAGTGTGAAATTGAGTACCCTTACTATGAGACCCTTGTCTTTGTATGATGATTGACTTGAATTAGTTGATTAGTGTTTTTAAGAGAATGTATGATGATTTAGAACTCATGCTATCATGTTAAGTCATATCTTGAAAATTGTAGCTTGTGCTTCACATAATTGTACCTTATGCTTTGCGAATTATACCATGAATCTTGCCATGCTAGTTGATGCCATGCTATAGATGGTTGTATTTGAGATCCATATTATACATCATTGACATTGTCACTTGCATCCTGGCTTGTTGGAGTCCATCTGTGCAAACTGTTATTGGGATGGGATGTATTGAGATTGTCGTTCTTGATTCTAAGTCTAGGGTGTCCCTGGTTGCCATTTTTTGAAAATGTTTTGAGATGTATCCCCCTTGCACACCTTGGGTGGATCCCCGGTGTTTGAAATGATTTACGGATATTGTTGGACACCATGGGTTCATCGCTAGCATTCTGATTTCGATAGCTTGGACTTTTGGTTGACACCGACGAAGGCATCACGAGTCTTAAGGTCGGACAAATCGCTTGATATATGAGGAAAATGACAATAAGTCCCTGAGGTAATGAAAATACGTCCTAAGGAAATGACATTAAGTCCTGAAGCAATGATAATGATTTCCTACGGACAGTGACAATAAGTCCCAAAGTGGTACGGACCCCACGCCGTTGCCATTGAGTAAAACAGCTGTGGTATGAAGCCCGACGACGCATTTACTATTCGCAACGAGATGCATTGATGGCTTTAGTGATCAAATACCTGTGAAAGTCTACTATGATGATTCCCGGCGTGGAATCCCTATTATAATCTGGGTGCATATTAGGTTGGGCATCTGCATTTCATACGTTCATGTTTATTGACTTATCTGCTATCCTGTCATAAATTTGTCTATCTTCTTGACTATAAAATGTACAGGGTGTTATACGGTATGCGTTGTGGTGAATTTTGTGTCGTGAGATTAGTTAGATGGTTAGAGTGTTTTGCTTCTGGGCCTTGGCTCATGGCATTCGTGCCACAGGTAAGGAGGAGTTCTTGGAGGAAGTCATCCCAGAGGGAGAAGAAGAGTTTGAAGAACAAGGTGAGTTCTAAGAGCACATGGATCCCATTGATGCATTTTAAGGAGTCGAGACCTCTGCTTTTGTTTTTATATTCAGTTCTCTCGTGCTTAGCAAAATGTTTGAAATTTCTTGGCGAAACTGTAATAGTTAAGTACTTTGAACGGTTCAGAACTCCTTCACAATGTAATAACTAACGTATGTAAATATGAATAAATGGCTAGAATATCCCTTTATTTATATTTATATATGTCCCGACGTGCCAGGAGGACGGGGCGTTACAACCCAAATTTGAAGCTCAACACAGTTCCATCCTATCTCAAGATTAGTTTTCAAAATGGATTCAAATCCAAAGCTCGTTTTTTTCAAATCTCAAAGTTCTTTTCAAATTAAAATCCTCTCAATTCGTGTCCAATCGAAATCCTAACATGATTTCCACTTTAAATCTAAATTCAAACGAGCCTCGGTTCTAGGATGTGATCCCACTTCAAACCAAGTCCAGCCCAAGCTCGGGGTTCGAATCCACTCTCAATTCAATTTTAAAATCCTTTTTCCACGAATATGAGTTTGCTCTGTCATAAATTCCAAAAGTTTGTTCAAAGGTTCATTAAATCTTAATTTCATTTTTCATCCAAGTTCAAAAGTTTCGTTTTCCAAAATATATCCTCGTTTAGAGCAAAGGTCCATCCAATTCAAGTTAAGGTCTAACCTAGTTAAGTCCAATATTTCAAACCAAGTCTCAACTCCAATTCAATTCAATCCCAAACTCCGACGTCCGATACAAGTCAATGTTCAAAGTCAACTCAAATTCAACATCAAAGAAAAGTTCGAACATTCAAAAGTAATCAAGTATCAACATTCAAATAGACTTTCAATCGATAAAATCAAGTAAAAAACTCAAGTTTTTCAACTTACCTCAAGATTCTAGGTCGAGAAAAGTTCGTCACGAAGCCGTAGGAGAACCTTACGCTCATCTATCACGTCCGGGATAATAAACCTCTTCATAGCTGGCTTTTGTAACCGATGAAGAAAAGGGATGTATATAGCCGGGTCAAAATGCTCTGGCATACCCGGAGCACCACCGCCAAGTAGATCCTCGGCCCCGTCTCCTCCATCGTTGCCAACTTCTTTATTGCCACCAACAAGCGGTGCCACGCCGCCTTTGACACTACCACCAGTCGCGCCGCCTCCACTGGTGCCGTTGTCACCCACAAACCCAAAACCTCCAACCATTGCGGAGAAAACCAAGGAGAAAAGGGAGAGAATAAACATCTTTGGAACATGAGAGAGAGACTCGAGAAAGAGAGAGAGGGAGTCAAGAGAGAAAGAGAGAGAGCTCGTGAGAGTGTAAGTGCGAGAGAGATGAGAGGAAGAGTGAGTTTGAAAGCTTAGCACGAATATTTTTTCAAACATTCACAGAACTTATGTTCTGCTATCCACCTCACGGCCGTTAGCTCCAGAGGATTTTAAAACTGACGGCCGTAACAGCTTGACCCAGACTGCGACTTTGTTTAGTCACGACTGTATCTTTTTCTCAAATATTTCGCACGGCCGTGAAGTTTATGTTTAGGCCGCCTTCTCCTGAGGGAAAAATAATACAGGCCGCGACATACAAAAGTAACGACCTCTATTTTGTTTTGAGCATCCCCCTTGTTTAGACCTTGGAACTACCCTGTGTAGGTTTTGAACAAATTGAAGGCTCTCTTAACCCTTCTTTATGATCTAAATGCCCCTTTTGAAAACGTCAGTCCTCGACACGACCTAAAACTGTCCTTAGCCTCTTTGGTCCTTCACATGACCTTAAATTGACTCCTCGGTCCTCGACACGACATCAAATTGTCCTTAGCCTCTTCGGTCCTCCTCATGACCTTAAACTGACTCCTTGGTCCTCGCATGACCTAAAAGTTGCCCCTTTACCTCCTTGCGGGTTATCGTCATGACCTAAAACTGATAAGCTTGCCCCCTTAGCATCTTCGGTCCTCCTCACAACCTTAAATTGACTCCTTGGTCCTCGGCACGACCTAAAACTACACCTAGCACCTTTGGTCCTCCTCATGACCTTAAACTAACATGACCTTAAATTTGCCCCCAAGTGTTTGGTCCACCTCATGACCTTAAACTGACTTATCGGTCTCTACATGACCTTAAACTACCCTTAGCCTCATCGGTCCTTTCACAACCTAAAACTAACGAATGTTTCCTTGGTTCGTGTTGTGACCTTCAAATGTTTCTTGCATCGTAACTATTTACATTACATTGTACCTATCATGTATCACGATTAGCCTGTTTGCATCATACGCATTGCCCTACGAACTACGATCGATCTGATCCCTTGGAATATGGGTACGTAGGAAGCTCAATGAAAATTTAGGTTCGACCATGCTTTTCTGCATGTTTTGTTTGTGCCTAAGATTGAAGGCTTGTTCAATTGGTTTGTCTCTAGAGCTTTGACATTTATTTGCACCACGAGTTGCTGCAAGCTCTGTTAAAGAGGGACAACTGTAGACACCCCAATCTGAATCAGTCGAATCTTAGGCACCCATCTTGAATGCGCCCCAATGACGAAAGTATGAGAATCATGCTCAAAGATACTCCTAAGCAAGTAAAATCACGAATATGGCTCAAAACCCCAAAAAACCCTAAAAAACATTCAGACCGTGACATTTCCATCCACACGGCTGCCACCATTTTGAAAACCCTAGAATAGGCCATGTCCTTACTCTCATTGCTGTAATCTTTTTGAAAACCCTAAATCAAGTTGTGACTTTCTTTGTCGCGGTCGTTGCTTTTTATCCAGGCTGTGACTTTAGAAAGTCGTGGCTGTCCTTTTCACCACCATAAAAGTATCAGCCTGCAATGTACAAAAGTAAAAAGGTAGCGACCTGCATTGTATAAAAGCAAAAAGGTGGCGCTGTCACTTTTACCCCTTTTTAGACAGGTGGTAACATCTTAGATGAAGTTTGGGTTGCTCGCCTTGCCTATAAATAGGGAGCAGTTCCAAGCAAAAACAAGAGAGAAATGTACCTAGAGGCCTAAACTCTGTCAAAATATTCTCCCGTTCGATATTCTCCCACCAATCCTAAACTTCTCGAGCCTCATTCATGTTCTTGCTAGCCCTTGAGGAGTTCTTCGAGCATATACATTGGCTTGGAGGTATCATATTCTCACCACCAAAGGGCCATTCGAGGTCGATATTCACACGAGGTAATCTTAGGATCCCATAACTCTTCTTAAACCCACATTTTCTTCCTCTGAGGGTGTCGTGGATAAGGTTTCCATTGTTTTATTGCTTATTTATTTTTCATTTCAATGTGAATATTTATTTCCTTCAAGTTTTCATCCTTAACAGTATCTTCATAGCCTTTTGTTTCGTGTATTTGTTTATGTGCTGTTTCAACACTCACAAGCACACTGAACACATCGGAAGCTTACCGAGGTTTTAAAACATGACGGCCATAACCTTTTTATGTCACGGCCATATGTTTTGTTAAACCCAAAGTTACGGTCGTGTCCTTTTTATATGTGCCTGTACATTTATGCTTCTCAATATGGATGGCTGCAACATTGTATTGTTACAGCCGTGACATTGTTTTAAGGCCAGAAATACAAAAACTCTTTTCAAAACCCCATGTTATCTGTTTATTTCAAGTTTGTACATCCTTTTATTGCTCTGTTTAGTATATTTTTCTTTCTGTATCTCTGTTTAGTTTTCTGTCGAGTAATGAATGGTAGATCTGGCCTAAATCAAATGGGTCATGGTCTCCATTCTATATACCTTCATATTTGTATGATTTTGAGGTTGTGTAAATGTTATGGCCGCCTGCTTTTTCTTCATATTTGTCACGGCCGTCATCCCCTTTGTAACGGTTGTGCAATTGTTGAGGGACCAGTAGCATGTAAATGTGTTTTAAGCTCTTTGTTATTCATTTTTGATATCCTATATATTTTGTTAAGAGTTATTTCTTGCATGAAAGATAAAGAATGGCAGATCTAGCCTAAAATCAATAAGTTGTGGTCTCTGTCCTGCATGTCTTATTCATTTGAGCATGTTTTAAGCCACGTGCAATATATATATCCTTTCCGTACCTCCTAAAAACCATGGACGCAATATTTATTTGTTACGGTCGTGAGATATTTTGTCACGGCCACCTATTCTGTGACTATTTTTATCACGGTCGCGACATTTATTGCTACGGCCGTGACTGTTCTACTTGTCTAGTAGCTTAAATATGATGTTTAAGTCTCTTTTGTTTGTTCTATACAGCCTGCTTACAGCATGATAGGGACTAAAATATTATTGCATGACCCTTTAAATCTCACTTGTTCGTTTTATCACTTACTCGCATGTTTTCGCTTTACTTTGCTGAAACAATACGTGTGGCATATCTGGAAATAATAACCAAGCTGCATAACCCTATGATCATAGTCAAAATTTTCTTTCGTTGCTTTCTTTTATTTGAACTCTTTTTAACCTTCTATTTTGCATAAGTTACTTTTAAAAAGTTTACAACAATAACCAACATTGACAAAGTAAAGGCCAACCTTATGGTTGGGCAAAAAGGGTGCCTAACACTTTTATTTTTTGTACCCTAACCCCCGAACCCTCCTTTTCTCTGGTTACGTTTTTAAAAGACCCGCATCATTCTTTTTGTTTTACTTGATTTTCTTTTAAAATCAAGTAGTGACTCTATTTTTCAAAAAAGATGTTCAGATATCTTGGACTTTTGTTTTAAAAAGAAAAAAGAATATTTTTTTAAAATAATAGATATTCGGTGCATCCCCCACATACTCCCTCAAAAGCGCCTGCACTCCTTAAGCACCTATATCCTAATCCCTACTCCTTAAGCGCCCTAAGCCCTGCTCTCCAGGCGCCTATGTTATGATTGCTTTTTATGTGTTTTTAATGCCCATATGATATATTTGTTTACCTGTTTTTGGGATTTAAAAATAGTTTTAAAGTCTTGATTCTACTTTTTAGTTATTTTTTCTCTTGTTTTCGTCTAAATTTTTGTGTATTGACGTGATCTATTAATTTGTGTTGCTTCCCTGTTCAAGATAATTTCTAGGATCTTAACTCGATCTTTGTAATTATTTTATTCCTGGCTGAGTTCTTGGATCTTGACTCGATCTTTGAATTGTTGCTTTTTTGTGCTCCTTTAGATCTTGACTTGACCTTTAGGGTATTCCTTTGACATGTTAGTATCTGCATCACGTTTGGCATCTTGCATCATATATTTTTTGCATTTACCCCGGAACTACGTTTTGGTCTGATCCCTAGCAAAAGGGTACGTAGATAGCTCGATGAAAGTTTGAGTACGACCACCATCATATGAATGCTTGTGTGTTTGGAGCCTAAGATTGGCGGATTGATCAAATGGATGTTGTCTATGGGTCTTTGACATAACTCGCATCACGCGTTGTTGCTTAAGTTATATCAGAGAGGAGTAACTGTAGACACCCCAATTTGACCCCGCCGAATCTTAAGCATATCTAGGTGAATTCAATGATGAAAACCAAGTGGGATGATGTGTAAAGTCTCTAAACGATCGTCAAGAAATGATTCAAGACCAGTACTCCGTGAAATCGAACCACAAGATCACATCTTTCGATCCCTGAGGCTGCGACCTTCAAACCGTGCGACCTGGTTATTCACTGGCCCAAGTAATTGCACCCGCAACTTTTGAACCTTGCGCCCGTAACCTTTAACCACGCGAGACCGCAACCTTCAACCTTGCGCCCGCAACTTTCAAAGCTTGCGACCACAACCATTCTGGGAATCTTCTGAGCTAAGGACATGCCACCATCTCATTGGGTGGCATTTTTTATAAATACGTACCTTTGGTACAATTTTAAGAGGATGATTTCTGACGTCAATACACTGCCACTTTATCAAGGATGAATTCTAAACGTGGATACTCTGTTGAACCACCAATCCGAATCCCGATTTCTTACACACTTTTATTACCCTATCGCTCGGAGTACTTGAGCGGGACCTTTTCTTGGTGATCAGAAGAACGACCATTGCATCCCCATGACTTGAGGATACACCCAGATACCACTTTCCAGGTATATTTGCATAATCCTCGACACTTCCCTCTCCACACCTTCTATCCCTGTGGAGAGGTCGGGTTAAATTTCTAATTTTAACATTGTTATTTGCATATTTATTATTTTTATTCAACTTGTTATTCCAATGTTTTAGTCGCATATTTTCATATTTTGATTTGATTTTGTCATTTCTATCGTGTTATTCATATGTCACTCTCCTCATTTGTAGTTCGTGGTTCATTTTTATAGTTTGCTGCCATTGAATTTTGTCGTCTCAATTACCTCGCTTGCATGCTTTATTATTGAATGCTTGATTCTAGGATTGTAGTTAGTATTGAGCTTTTCATAATTTTATTGTGTTTTTTGGTTAAAGTAGTCATAATATATTTTTGTAATTCTGTTTTATATTGTAGATGCATCACACATTCACACCACAACACACTGTTAAACAGTGCCTAAATTCCTTGCGGTTGCAACAATGAATGTTGCAGGCACAAGATTCTGGCACTTACATCTTTGCGGACACAATATTTTGGCTTATTTTTATTGCGACTGCAACCTCTGTAGTTTATGGCCGCAACCTTTTTGCTATTTTAGTAACTTAATTTTGCTGTTTTATTATTTTATTAACAGCCTGTGAAGTTCAGTGTGCATCTTGTAGTATAGTATTAGCATATTTAGAATTTGGAATTTTGTTTTAAGATTATTTTCTTCACTTATTACATGCTATGTCTATCATGAATCTTTTAATATAGTTTGTGCATGATTAGGGTTCATCAATTTCTTTAATAATTTTATGCTTTGCTTATTGCATGTGGCTTTTTCCATGTATTTTTTAGTTTAGATCCAACATGATTAGGAATTAGGCTTTTTTTTAATGCGTTGTTTTTTGTTATTACGTGGTAATATATCTAGAATATGAATTTTCTTACTTGATTTTGCTTGTTTTCTGTTTGCCTTCATTTTCTGTATTTGCATGCATTTGAGAAATCGACTTAAGAACCAATGATGTTTAGTAGAGGCCAACCTCATGGTTGGGTGAATGGGGTGCCAAACACTTTTTCCGATTCGTACCTTAGCCCCTGAACCCATGTTTTCTCTGGTTAAACGTTTTAAACATCAGTGGCTCCTGTTTATTTTTTTTGATTTTTCTCAAAAACCAAGTGGCGACTCCAATTTTTAATAAAAAGAGTTTTCAAAATCTTTTGATTTTCAAGGTGTTAAAATCCTTTTTCTAAATAACTCTTGAATTTTCTATTTTTGAATGAAACCCAAAATCCTGGCGCCAAACTCATCACAAGTCTATGCCCTAAAATTCGCATGACATTCGCAACGGTAAGGTCAACCTCAAATCCTGGAATAGAGATCTATTTATCTATCTTCCACACACAGATCCCTTCCAACTCCGAACCCGATGACACTCTAAAATGACTACGATATATAACTTAGACATAGTGAATTTTAGTTTTTATAATTTATAGATGATAACGATAATTAATAAAACTTATTCTATATAGTCTTTATGCGACAAAACACATGGTTTTTTCATAACCCAAGGCTTGAAGGTCCACTAAACCTAGACTCTTATACTAATTTGTAACACCCCGAATCTCTCAGCTATGTTAAGACATACATAATATAGTAGGGTTTATGCTAACGACTTGAATTATAATTAACGATAGATAATACCATTAAAAACACAAATTATCCTTAACAAACATCACAAAATAATTAGTACAGTCTTCCAACAAGTTAAAGTGTTCAACAGAAGCGAGGCTAACTATTTCAACTTGCAAAACCAAAAGAGATGTAAAATCATTGATCTTCCTCACGCAACTCCAAACTATGATCCCTCCTAAAATTCTTCTTGCTTGGATTCTATCTCTTCTTTGCATATTGAATTAATGCCATGAGCCAAAACTCAGAAGAAAACTCTAGGAAACCCTACTAAACTAACTCAAACGTAATTCAATCCAAATCATCGTTTAGAAATAAAATTTTATATAACCACATAATAGGATAGCAAATTGTAGATGTTAATAAGGAATTCAACAATTACGATGATGCTGTATGCTATGCATGTAATCCAATCGATACCTGACCAAAAGAATAACCAACGGACTCTACACTGGAAAAATCCAAGAGTAGACTATATTGGCAATTGACCTCCAAAGCCACCACAATTTGACCCTCATTGTGAAATGATACTACATCATCGGGTTTTTTACGCTAATTGATTTATCAAGATCACAACGGCATGAGTTAGGCTAGCCTACGCCCCCCATTTAAAGAGTTAGTGACGCCTTGCTTGGCGTCAAGAAAAAATCTGAGATAATAACGCCAGAATTTCAAAAGGACATGTCCAAGGTGTTTGCTGGGAAGTTACCCCGAAAGTTAACAACCACCTTGGGAACGTGCCCACTGTATCTGTCTGGGGATATACCCTAAAATAGTTTATACACTAAGAACACTTCCAACCATGACTCAAGGGTACAATTGACTCTAATATGACATGCACTCAATGACCATGGCAAGGTACAACATAGGTTATGCATAAGGCACAACTTTCTAATGCATCCTTGCATGAGTATGCAATGCTTACATTTTTTCTCATGTCATCTTGTATTAAAATTAGTCATTATAAATTAGCCTATTTATTGTATACAACATTGTATGCATGATTCACAATGATTAGGTCACACATAAGCACATGCAATTCCGAAGTTTCATTTGAACAACTAGTAAACTTACGCTATTTAATTTTAGTATTATTCTAGTTTTCAGCTTTTTCAACATAAAGTGTAACTACCTTTGGGTGACCAATTCATCGAAATAGATCCTAAATTTTGGACACAAGCTATATTTAAGGGTCCCCTCCAACTTTTGTGAAGAACTTTTCTTTAAATTCTCATTAAATTAAGGTATTTAATCCCCACAAGGCAGGAGGTTAAAATTGCCCTGAACAAAAACTGAAATATCCATATTCTAACTTAGTTAAAGAAAAATATGTTTGGGGTATCAAATGATTCTAAAATTCCTAATTTTTAGATATGGGTTAGATTTTGATGTCACCTAAAACTTTCATGAAGGACACTTAGTCCAGTACTAAAGGAAGAGCTGGAGTTTTGGCCTTCATAAAAAAATAGGTTAAAATAGTATTTTTAAAATCAGATTGGGTGATTTCTAGATTTGAAAATAGTGAGTATAAACTTAGTTTGGAGGGGATTAAATCAACTTCATTTATTCTAAAAATTGGAAAGCATCCAGATAAGAAAGTATCCTAACTTTTTCATGAAGAACACGCTTTTGAATACTCAACAAAAATGGGGGATTTAACCTTTACAAGAAAGTGGTATTGAATCTGTCCAATGATTTTGAAAATATGTGTAGTATATCAAACAATGATAACAATTTTTCATTTTTGGTAAGAAACTGTAAAAATGTGTTAGGAACAACTTTCATGAAGAAACCATTTTAAGATCAAGCATTTAAAATAGGGTTTTGGCCTCCTCTACAATAGTAGCATGACAAAAAATGTAACATTTTGGAAAAAACTTTATATCTCAAAGTGTAACAATCTAAATCACTCCAAATAAATTTTATACGAATAGCTAACTCGAATATCTAAATTAAGATACAAAGTTTGTGAGAACCTGATACCTGTTTATTTTCATATTTTTGGTAAGAGAAGAAACCGAATTAAATGTGGGCATGGGTACTATAAAATTTTTGATTGATAATGGTCGAATTAATAATATGTGATAGTGAAATTGTGATACTTGGTGATGAACAATATTGATATGGCTATGTAAATGGATAATTCAGAATAATATAATGTGAGCAAAATTGGAAGTTAAAGATGAGGTCTAAGGAATTTCGTGGAATTCTGCTTCAGGGGTCACCACTCGAGTGGTGGGGGTCTGCTCGAGCGGACTATCGGGAAATGCTTAGAGAATTATAGAGTATTGGAGAAGAGTTGGGAGTATGTATATATATATATATATAGCCCTCCCCCTTCAGCCACGTGAGACTCACATTTCTCTTCTCCTCCTCTTCTTCTCTTCTTCATCCACTTTTAGAGAGAGAGAGAGAGAGAGAG
>JAUMHN010043103.1:15559-28312 GCA_032360265.1 Heliamphora ciliata | reverse complement strand
ATTTCATAACTTTTAAACATCAAACAATTTTGGAAAGGAAATTCCTTGCAATATCCATACAAAGATTTAAGAATAGGAGAACGTGCAACCAAATCCTAACATCCTTACATGCATAGAAGAAATGTATTCTTGGCCTTAAGGCTTTGCAAATAAACTTCTATTGAACAAATACGGTATACAATACTCTCTACCGTAACAACCTAAAACAAACTCCAAGATTCTTCAAAGGTGACGACCTAACGAGGTGTCAATGCACATTCCACTAGGAGATAACTCGATCCCCACGATCACGTAAAATGTTGCTAGACAACGTGAGCCGAGGTTCGTAGGAAAAATGACTAACGATGAACGTATATGTGCATGACATGCGAGGGTGATTATACGACGTGCAACACATAAAGTTATTTAATATGATTTCCATTTTCTTACAAAGTTCGTCGCATAATCGATTTTTCGTACAAAACCATCATTTAGCTTTCTTTCATTTCAACTTTAATACATCCATTCCAAACCCAAACCTAGTTTACCATTCCTGCAAATCTTTATTGTTTCCCCCAACCATTAACTATCAAGGTTGTCTCAATTTGTGACCAAGTTTTGTATAAAAGAATTATTGTTCAGTTCCCCATAATTTTACCAATTCATTCAATTAAGGTTTTACCAACCCAATCAGTTACCACGCACACATACATACACTTTGTTAACACTTCTCATATTCCACCAACTTGTGGTTATTAAACATAGGCACCGACGCCGGACAAGCGTATAGACCCACGTAACGTTACAATCAACCTAACCACACAGGCCCCATGAAGTAACGAAACATTCTATACCCCGACACGACTAACTTCCTTTCCCGGTCACTAACCGGTGGGCTGAGAACCTAACTACGTCCTTTCCCGATCACTAGCCGGTGGGCAAAGAACCCAACTACGTCCTTTCCCGATCACCAGCCCAACTACGTCCTTTCCCGGTCACTAGCAGGTGGGCAGAGAACCCAACTACGTCCTTTTTCGGTCACTAGCTGGTGGGTAGAGAACCCAATCTGCGTAGTTTTTCGATCTTTCACCGTGGAGCAACTCGTGCCCAAATTTAAACATTCCTTGGATCAAGAAATTGGTCCTTGTTAATATACCACATCACAACTCGAGTCTAACCGTTAAAAACCGGTTCCTCTTGCCAACCCTTATCATTACATGCTTCCTTTATTCATAGTTTCAATAGTTTAGGGTTTAAACCACAATTTAATTCTTCACACAGTTCAACTCCACTAATTCATTTATTTTACACAACAAAACCCAAGTCTTCACTTATCATCATCATGTGTCCCATACATTCATGAAATACGTATGTACAAGTTCATCACAACTTTCAAGTTTCATTCATCATCTTACACATCCTTTAGATTCATAGGTTTTATTCAAAGTTCGCAATTCCATGTTACACCATTTTTGTCGATTCCAAAGATTTATTAAGTTAACACGTCTATAAAGTAAATTGAGTTCCAATTCCTCAAAAATCCACCAATTTTATCATTCGGGTTCACCAACCCCCAAATCCCCAAATTTCCCTTGAGTTTGACAAGAATTAAATCATAGCTTTTCTAAAATACCGATTAAAGGTCTCCACTACCCAAGGTTTACCAAATTATTCGTCAATTTTATCATTTAAACTCGACAACCCGGAAAGCCCCAATTTTTCATTGTTTCCAATTCGAATCAAACCCTAACTTTCTAAAATTACACCTTTATTATGCTCCAACAATAACATTAAGGTAAAATCATTCCACATCGTTTGGAAACACAAGATTTAGTTTGCTTTAAACCCAAACCCTAACCTAGAGTTTTCAAAACATAGGTTTTCATGTTTTTTATGCATATAAACACAAAATTTCAACTCATATCAAACGATACTTCAAATATAGTCAATGATCCTACCTTTAAGACATTCCACCAACATGAATCGAACCTCCCACGAGTTACACTCCAACAAAACCCAAAACGTGTGGCTACGGAGAAGCTTCCACCATCATCCACGTTCTCCAACAGTAGCTCGCTCAAGAAAACGGTAATATCTCGGCCTCCAACTAACATGGAAAGCTCCAAGGAGCTCCAAAACCTAAACCCTAAATCACTCCTCAACTTTAGAGAGAGAGAGAGGAGAGGAGAGGAGAAAGAATGAGCAAACAAAGCCCAAATCCGTAACTTATAGCCTCTACCCAACACAGACGGATCGGTCTGGAGACCGATTAATTGGTCTCCCCAACTGCACTATTGGTTCAACTTTGAATAAGCATATCTCCTTCATCTGAACTCCAAATATGGCCGTTATTGTGCTCAAACTGAAGCCCCAAAAGTCTACTTTCCAATGGTTCTAACCTCATACCAAAAGTTATTTTGTACAAACATTTATGACCAAATTAGTGAAGATATGTCACTTTCTTCACACACTTTTTGCATAATTTTGTCCCGACATCTTTTGGAAACTTATTTTCTTCATCGAACATGTCTTAGCATGTGTGTTCAAGCTCAAGATACTTTCCCATAACTTGCCAAACTCAAGTTTTAATTCTTACCCAAAATCAATGATTTGTCCTTTTTAAATTAAAACATGTCGGGTCACTACAACCTCCCCCACTTAGGAAATTTTGTCCTCAAAATTTGACACCAGGACTGGAGTCAAAAGATTCCTCATCGATCACCAACAATCTCCCCAACTTTGCCAAATAAAAGTTTAACTTACTTCACCAAGGCTCTAAAACATAATCCATTAACCCACCATTAACACTGATTCAAGTACTCTCCACCTCATTCTACAAATTTATTACTCCTCTTTTTGAATGACCACAAACTATCTCATTGCCTCATCAAAGCGTAGACCAAGAGATACTCCTGTCAACCAAACACACATTACCAAACTCTGGCATTGTTCACACGGGTCATACGTGCATTACTCAAAACGTCGTTCAAGCCCTTACAATCCATTGACAACCACAAACTCAAAATCTCATCACTATCTCGCATTGACCACTCTAGCCTTATAACCATCAAGACTAATACCGCTACCCGAGTTTGAAGAGTCACTTGCGCTAAAACACATCATCACCTAAACTAAACGTTCCACAGGTATATACTTACCCATACAACCCAACCATATCCCTTGTCATAACACTGTACACACCCAGGTACTGGTTCCTCGAACCTACAACACTCTGTATTTAATTGGTCATTGAGTTCCCGTAGTCATCAAGCACATCGTTTACCAACATCAACACATACATTCCTAACATTCCTTCACGTGTTTTCCCACTAAGCAATCGAACCAAGAATCATTTTACCATTCCATCTTACCCCCAACTTACCATGGCACTCAACATACCCAAGGTCGATCATAAGAACCACATAGATCAATTCGCATACCCTCACTTTTATCCTTCCACTAGTCTCACTCAAATACCTATTACTCCCACATACTCACACCAAGTTTCCACGCAACTCTATTAGTATCTTTGGAATTACATCATCCCTCAACATCTCCTACGTAGAGTTTACACATTCCCACGAGGAAACTCGTTCTTCATATGAACAACGTTCAAGCCCTAGCCTAAACAAACAAGCTTACTCTAACGGACCATATCACAAAAGGTTTTCAAAGTAACTTCCTTACGACTCACACTGATACAACAGGAGCTACACAATCTAGACAGGAAATGAATACTAATAGATATTCAAGAACTCATCACATCGACCACTTGGTCACCAAAACTTCAACAAGACTCTCATTCAATCAAGAGCTAAGGATGCTAACATACTGAGCAAATCAGAACACATCTCAAGAAATCTCTCCCGAATACTCGAGCTCACATGACAGGGCAAACCACTACCCCAAGAAACTCTGAGAAACCAGGCCTACATTCATGCCATCCTGAAGGCACATCAATCAAGGCGTATCCAAAAGAACTAAAAGAGATTCACCAGGTTTAAGGGAGAAAATCCTAATCTTACCAAAAATCGCTCAACAAGAGTCAATCAATAATCTCAGCATTTAAACTTTTAACAGGGTAAAACAATCACGTCGGAAAACCAACCACAAAACATCTCTCCTCCTAGAGGAACCGCGAGTCAACTAGAGACTCCCACTCAACATCACTACCTCCTCGGCAGCCACCAAATACTCGGCTTAAGAAAATACTAACCACTAGTCCTTAGATTTGACTTCCGATATCACACTACCAATGCTATCGATTCCCAATCATAGTGAGTACACCACTTGCCACACTTGGTTCTCAAACTCAGATCTCGCTCAGGCACATCGACTGCTGTTCACCTCTTTACCCCTAAACGACGCATCTCGCACATTCACAAGACCCTCGCTGGGTACCCACAAAGGCACAATACTACACATTCACACCACTTCCACAACATCTTCTCACAGGATTGTGCTACTCTTACACGATTCCCAAAGGATAAACAACAACCAAACGGATAGGCAATAAGCATGCTATAATCCTGTGCTCGCGGCTTTGGTACACCCATCAGAAAACATAGAACGCTCAATCGAGAACACCCGTCTCTTATGTTACTACATGAGTTCTACCGACACATAGTTATTCGAACATGAGAGCAACTACATGCAACACAAACAAAACGAGCCTCACCTATCACTCTAGGCCAAACGGCTCGTCTTAGCACTCACCCTTAAGGATAAGATGACATCACCATCTCTAGACCTTACGCCAGGTCACCCACTACCAACATCATCCCCTCATAGAATATTCTCATACCGGCAAGTCATCCTAAGACGACTGGGTCAACTATACTAACAACATCCTTCTCAGGCTCTACCAACCTCCCACACTCACAGTTATCAAACATCTTGCACTACACCTAGCTTTCCAATCCTAAGAACACTAACTTAAGCCACAAACTTCACTTCCGTGGAACTTCCCAAATAATCTCAAACCATCGCTCATCAAAGCATAACCACCTCTGACATATAATACCAATCTGTCAACAACATGTCTAATCCACATACTCATTCCTCATATAACTTTCAATTTCTAACAAGAAACACGATTCAACACCATGCTACGAGGAAAAGACAAGGGTCATCAAACACCTCCAAAACCACAAGGTACCACCGTGGCTACCAACAAAACCTTGTAGGAGAAGGGACATTCCCAAACACTGTCTAAGCTCAGACTTTCTAACACACCTTAGGCCGGAGACTATTACGCTCCCGTCTACTATGCTTTCGTCCATACCCAATCTTGGGGCACACGGCTCAAGATATAGCATGGCTCAAGATATACATAATCCTTAACGCGCCTAAAATCACACCTCATACCCAACCACAACAAACAACCTCCAAGAGGTTCAAACGCTCCACCATACCTACTCGTCAAGCTATTGGTAACATTGAAACACAATGGGTCACTAGCTACGGTCACTACCAACTCACATGGGTACAACATACCCTAGACAACCAATGCTCATCTCATGAGCTTAAGCCCAGTATAATCACTGACTGTCGATTCGCACTTCCATAACCCATACCATAGTCCTGACCACAACTCGTCATAGCCCCACAAGTATAACTCCTATGTCACAGACATTACAACCTTCGACAAGGTCAAACTCAACTTAACCATCTAAAGCCACACTAACACATTACTTATCACCTATTCACATCACATCAACACACAATCACATATCCACATATCCATATATCCACATATTGAGG
Source organism: Heliamphora ciliata (assembly GCA_032360265.1). Lineage (NCBI taxonomy): Eukaryota > Viridiplantae > Streptophyta > Magnoliopsida > Ericales > Sarraceniaceae > Heliamphora > Heliamphora ciliata. The sequence continues at coordinate 22,570 of JAUMHN010043103.1, read as the reverse complement.
AGAATTTCTAGGAATGACACATCAATCTGGGTAACTCGTTTGGATTTCTAGCCAGAATGGACGTCGACCAAATGCCTTTCTAACTCAAACCCCGAACTAGTTGACCAGATGTCCAGAGGTAAAACACATCATCCCAATGCTCCAACCTCCATACGCAAGTACCACATAGCATGCAAATGCCAATTATATCCATGATACTCTATACTAGCACACCAATACATGAATGTCATACATCAATGCAAGCTCTCACGCAATGGATTAACCATTCCCATAGTTCTTAGGTATTCGAACCTAATACTTTGATACTAATCTACAACGCCCTAAACTCGGACCACAAGAATTACCTAAGAAAAACCTATTTTATAAACCAAAACCCTCCAATGCTTACCTCATTCGACACGATTCGAAACGAAAACGATCAACGAGTTCAAAACCTTTCAAAAACGACCAATCGAGGGTTTAATTTAAAATAAAAGAAGGGTTTAAAGGAGCAAAACACGACCCCGGAAGCCAAGCTTTTGAAACAAAACACCAAAATTTTTCAAAATTTCCCAGACCGATCGATCAGTGAAAAGACCGATCGATCGGTCTCTTGCCTACATAAGAGAACTGAGAGCATCACAAGACCGATCGATCGGTCTATCAATCTGTCTTGCTCCAGTTCCTTTTTCAAGCTAAAAACCTATTTTTCAAAACTTAGAACATTTTTGGCACCATTCTACACCTTTTAAACAGATAAATAACCTTTAAAATAGAAGATTTCATAACTTTTAAACGTTAAACAGTTTTGGAAAGGAAATTCCTTGCAATATCCATAAAAAGATTTAAGAATAGGAGAACATGCAACCAAATCCAAACGTCCTTACATGCATACAATAAATGTACTCTTGGCCTTAAGGCTTTACAAATAAACTTCTATTGAACAAATACGATAAACAAAACTCCCTACCGTAACAACCTAAAACAAACTCAAAGATTCTTCAAAGGTGACAACCTAACGAGGTCTCAATGCACATTCCACCAGGACATAACTCGATCCCCACGATCACCTAGAATGTTGTTAGACAACGTGAGCCGAGGCTCGTAGAAAATATGACTAATGATGAACGTATATGTGCATGACATGCGAGGGTGATTATGCGACGTACAACACATAAAGTTATTTAATATGATTTCCATTTTCTTATGAAGTTCGTTGCATAACCGATTTTCTATACAAAACCATCATTTAGCTTTCTTTCATTTCAACTTTAATACATCCATTCCAAACCCAAACCTAGTTTACCTTTCTTGCAAATCTTTATTGTTTTCCCCAACCATTAACTATCAAGGTTGTCTCAATTTGTGACCAAGTTTTATATAAAAGAATTATTGTTCAGTTCCCCATAATTTTATCCATTCATTCAATTAAGGTTTTACCAACCCAATCAGTTACCACGCACGCATACATACACTTTGTTAACACTTCTCATATTCCACCAACTTGCGGTTATTAAACATAGACACCGACGCCGAACGAGCGTATAGACCCACGTAACGATACAATTAACCTGGCAACACAGGCCCCATGAAGTAACGAAACATTCTATACCCCGACACGACTAATGTCCTTTCCCAGTCACTAGCCGGTGGGCAGAGAACCCAACTACGTCCTTTTTTGATCACTAGCTGACGGGCAGAGAACCTAACTACGTCTTTTCCCAGTCTACGTCCTTTTTCGATCACTGTCCGGTGGGCAGAGAACCTAACTACATCCTTTCCCAGTCATTAGCTGGTGGGCAGAGAACCCAATCTATGCTGTTTTTTGATCTTTCACCGTAGAGCAACTCGTGCCCAAATTTAAACAATCCTTGGATCAAGAAATCATTCCATGTTAATATACCACATCACAACTCGAGTCCAACCGTTAAAAATCGATTCCTCTCGCCAACCCTTATCATTACATGCTTCCTTTATTCATAGTTTCAGTAGTTTTGGGTTTAAACCACAATCTAATTCTTCACACAGTTCAACTTCACTGATTCATTTATTTTACATAATAAAACCCAAGTCTTCACTTATCATCATCATGTGTCCCATACATTCATGAAATACGTATGTACAAGTTCATCACAACTTTCAAGTTTCATTCATCATCTTACACATCCTTTAGATTCATAGGTTTTATTCAAAGTTCGCAATTCCATGTTACACCATTTTTGTCGATTCCAAAGATTTATTAAGTTAACACGTCTATAAAGTAAATCGAGTTCTAAGTTCTCAAAAATCCACCAAATTTATCATTCGGGTTCACCGATCCCTAAATCCCCAAATTTCCCTTGGGTTAGACAAGAATCAAATCATAGCTTTTCTAAAATACTGATTAAAGGTTTCCACAACCCAAGATTTACCAAATCATTCTTCAATTTTATCATTTAAACCCGACAACCCGAAAAGCCCCAATTTTTTTTTGTTTCCAATTCGAATCAAACCCTAACTTTTCAAATTACACCTTTATTATGCTCCAACAATAACATTAAAGTAGAATCATTCCGCATCGTTTGGAAACATAAGATTTAGTTTGCTTTAAACCTAAACCCTAACCTAGAGTTTTCAAAACATAGGTTTTCATGTTTTTCATGTATATAAACACAAAATTTCAACTCATATCAAACAATACTTCAAAGATAGTCAAAGATCCTACCTTTAAGACGTTCCACTAACATAAATCGAACCTCCACGAGCTACACTCCAACAAAACCCAAAGCGTGCGGCTACGGAGAAGCTTCCACCATCATCTACGCTCTCCAACGGTTGCTCGCTCAAGGAAACGGCTAGATCTTAGCCTCCAACTAACATGGAAAGCTCCAAAGAGCTCCAAAATCTAAACCCCAGATCACTCCTGAACTTGAGAGAGAGAGAGGAGAGGAGAAAGAATGAGCAAACAAAGCCCAAATCCGTAACTTATAGCCTCTGCCCGACACAGGAAGATCGATCGGTCTGGAGACCAATTGATCGGTCTCCTCGACTGCACTGTTGGTCCAACTTTGAATAAGTATATCTCCAATGGTTCTAACCTCATACCAAAATTTATTTTGTTAAAAAAGTTATGACCAAATTCGTGAAGATATGTCACTTTTCTTCACACTTTATGCATAATTTTGTCCCGACATCTTTTGGAACCTTATTTTCTTCACCAAACATGTCTTAGCATGCGTGTCCAAGCTCAAGATACTTTCCCATAACTTGCCAAACTCAAGTTTTAATTCTTACCCAAAATCCATGATTTGTCCTTTTTAGATTAAAACGGGTCGGGTCACTACATTTCATGCATTTTAAAATGGTAAAAATACATAAAATTTCACGTAGTACGCCTTTAAGACACGAGAGTTTAGGGTCTTACCACATAGAGTCACAAACTCAAAGCTTTATCAACCGGTGAAAAACCAAAGATGCCAAAAACACGATTCCGTTCGAATGTATGTGAAGCTCATGTCGAGTACATCAAGGAACCACCTTTCAATCACCAAGATTCGAGCTCGAATGCACCAAAATCCTTGAGAGAAGGCAAAGCTTTTGTGTAGAGAGAGAGAAAAAACTTCCAAGATAACAGGTCCCCGCTTAAGCGGTCCTCCACCGACCTAACTATCTGCCACAGGCCCACTTGAGCGAACAGATCACCGCTCAAGCGGCCATCGCTGGGTGAAAACCCGAAAGCAGGACCAAACAATTTTCACATATTTTTGCTTAAACATCGCTTAGGACCTCATTTTCTCCCCCAAACATATCTTTCATGCGTATCCCTAAGCTCAAAATACTGATCGAAAACATCACCAAGATTAAGTTTTAATTCCCACTCCCATCAGCACTTAATCATTTGAAATAAACGGGTTAGGGTCTCACAAATATACCAACCTACGAATAAAAGAATAATCCGTCCTACGAGATAAATAAAGATTACAACTAGAGTTCAGTAATAATTGTTTATCGAATGAGCCAAAAAGATTCACCAAGACCAAGATCACCTCAGATCATCTAGAACCGACAAGAAAGGTATATCACCAATCCACATTATGTCCTGACACGACCACCTGTGGAAATAAGGTGAAACCTCAGTTACAAAGATGCGACTGATACGTATTATAACCGTCAAGAAACACAACGTTGTGGTAAGAAACGAGTATCGTAGCTTCTTACGTATGGTACGATCCTATTAATCTAATTCGAGTAAAGTTTGGAGGATCAAACTTCTAAAGGTGGGGAGAATGTGATAACTCGAAAAAAAATAATACATTTAATTAAATAAAATAAATAATAATAATTATAATAATAATGTCATTAATGAGTTATTAGTTACGACTATTACAATTAAATACGATAATTATAATGCTCATTTAAAAAAATAATAATAGTAATAATAATAAAAAATTTAATACAAAAATAATTATAGTTATTAAGAAAAATGTATATATATACTGGTATATATACATATATATGAGTAATAAAAATAATAATAAAATTTATTTAATCATATTTAATTATAATATAAATACCAATTTATTAGAGGAATTAATAGTTTTTAAATATGTAACCGATTGATATTTAAACCCATTAAACCTGAGCCATTAACGTTGAGCCGTTGAGAGCATGAAAATTTATATATAAGCTAAAAGGTGGGCTCTAGAGTTTTTATATATAACACATGTATGTATATATATATACATACTGTTAAGGAGCTTCACAACAGAAGCTTTACAAAAGAAGAGAAGAAGGCGTAACGACCCATCCCTCCTCACCACGATGACTGTAGCCACCAACCTCCACCACCGCTGCTACACCGGCAATGCCAACGTCGGTACCACCCCCTCCGACGACGTAATTTTGGCGAGTTATCGGACTCACTCCTCTCTCTCTCTGACACGGTCTTTCTCTCTCCCTCTCTTCTTTCTTTCTCTCTCTCTCTCTCTATATATATATATATATATATATGTGTGTGTGTGTGTGTGTATTCTCTCCCCCTTCTTCCCCATCTCTCTGTATCTCTCCATTTCTTGCTCCTTTTCCCGTCTCTCCCTCTCTTCCCCTAACTCTCTTTCCCTTTTCCTCACCAACGTATCTCTCTCTGTAACGCTCTAATTTTCAAACAATAAAACTCCACGGAAAACTAAAATGAAAATAGGAATTTATTTGTAAATGAATTCTCCAAACACGTCATTTTAAACCAAAAAGGTTATTAAAAAGATTTTTCATCCAAAAACTTCATTTCGAAACAAAACCACACTTTTGTTCACAGCAGTTGTCCGCTCGAGCGGACCCTCCACTGCTCAAGCGGTGAGACACCCGAGAGATTTTCAAGCCAAAAACTAAATTTTTTTCCTAAGTTTAAAAAACACACCTAAAAATATTATCTTCGAGAAAGGGTTTAAATAACCAAAGAAAGCGTCTAACTCAAACCGAAACAACAACCAACCCATAGTTTCTCTCTCAAAATCATCACATCATACATGCAGGGATATAATCGCTTCAAGGCTTACAACATAAGCTTTTTATTCTAAAACGTTACATATCAAACATGTTCCAAGAAAAAACATAAAAACAAAAGGAAAACTAAGGAAGTCATTCGTCGCTTCTGGTTCCTCAAGATCATCCTAAGTGATCATATATACCTAAAAAAGGTTTTCAAATCACACACCATAAGCCAAGGCTCAATAGGAAGCAAACTAGCATGAAATAAAAGCTAAACATGCTAACAAAAAACACTGGAATATTTCGACTCACACGAGCCTCAAAAATGATTTTATTTCTCAAAATCATAAGTATTCGTACAAACTCCACAGCACTCGACAATTTATCAATACATAAACAACACATTATCTTTAATGGTTTTACACAACCCGCAATGATTCACACGTAATTCATGCATCTCTACGGGGTTTCATTGAGGTGACCAAAATCTACCCCAACTAATGCATCTTTACGAGCTTTCACTGAGGGACCAAAATTCGCCCCAACTAATACATGAATGGACCAACGTTTGCACGCATAAAACCATGTATAAACACCATATTCACATATCAACTTCATTCATCTAACCGTGGAGACCGACAAACAATAAAACGAGGCTCTACCCCAAGAGTTAGCTCCAAACCTGAAAATTAAATTTTTGCAAATATTTGCATAAATCTTTTTGATTTTCAAAATTCCTCTTTTCGAAAACAACATGACGCATGTGCCCACCAACCTTATAGTAAACCATAATAACGCACAAAAAATGCTTTTTGGCCGCCCAAACATGGTAGAAACAAGAAATGTGAGATTTAATGCATTTTTAAACAGTAGAAATGCATAAAACTTCACGTAGCACCTCTTTAAGACAAGATAATTTAGGATCCTACCTCGACGATTTAAAACTTATAACATTGAACACCGACAAGAAACCAAAGTTGCCAAAATACGATCTCGTTCGGATGAACGCGAAGCCCACGACAAGGATTTGGAGGATCGACTATCCAAACGCCAAGATCCGAACCCAAATCAAGCTGAAAGCTAGAGAGAAAGTAGAGAAAATGGGTGATCTTTTTAGAGAGAGGAGAGGAAGCTTGCACCAAAAGCTTTTTGCACAAAACTCAAGGCATGAGTTGTCTTATAAATATCTCACGCCAGGATGTCCGCTCGAGCAAACAGAAATCCGCTCGAGCGGTCCTCCACTGACTCAACTCTCTGCCTCCAGCCCGACCGAGCGAACAGAGACCCGCTCGAGCGGTCATCGCTGGGTTAAAACCCGATCAAAAGATGCATTACCAAGCCCACGTATGCATAACACGTATAAAAACATGATATTCAACAGCGATTAAATCACTAACCAACGCATCAAATAAATATTACAAAAATAAAACGGAATTGGGTCTCACACTCTCTCAGCACACTCTTACAACACCGCCACCACACCACCGGCACCTCCACCGCACCGCAACACCACCGAGCACACCACCTACCACCAGACATCCCCAAGAGCCATCACCCAACCACGTC
>JAUMHN010043103.1:0-15459 GCA_032360265.1 Heliamphora ciliata | reverse complement strand
ACCTCCACCGCACCGCAACACCACCGAGCACACCACCTACCACCAGACATCCCCAAGAGCCATCACCCAACCACGTCGTACATGCATTGTGTTTTATAAGATTTCACCACGTTTATGCTTGAGGAAGGGGCACTGTGTGTGAGTTTGGGTTGCTAGTGTGGGTGTGTGTTGTATTTCATTTTGGGTGCTGAGAGGGTATGTATGATTTTACCGGTGTGTGTGTGTGTGTGTGTGTTTGTTTTGGGAGCATGTGTGTATTTCATGTTGCTGTTTGGGAATTGTTTGGTAGCCTTGCGAATTTTGACACTGAGATGGACTTAGTTTATTGCAAATAAGCTTCAAATTTTAAAAGCTAATATATATATATATATATAATAATAATAATTGGTATTAAAAGCATTTTATAGAAATGATAAATTTTCTATAAGTCCAGTTAGAAATAAATAGAAAACATCTACAATTATTGTGTGAAAATAATGTTTCATCAGTGGTAATAAACTGGTAAATCAACATTAAATTTGATAGTATTAGTGCCATCTGTAGATATAACGTAAACATAAATGAGAGTTTATGAGCGTATCATGATCGCATAACTCGGATAATAGGAAGATATTTTCCAAGAGAAGTAAAATAGTATTTCAGTATGTTTTTACTTAAACTGTTATGTAACTTATGCTAATTAAGTGCTAGTTTAACAACCAATTAAGCAATCTTATAGTAGTTGTGCAATGCTAATGAATCAGTAATACAATTGATGTCTTAAAACATGCAAAATTCTGACCAAGTCACTTTTATTGTTGGAAAAAAATGATACTATAAAAACAATAAAAGCATTTTAAAGAAATAAAGAATTTTTGACTAGATTCCTATACGCCTTAAAAGTTACGAGTTTAGTTAAGCCGAGTTGTGACAACCCGGTACGTGCTTATTTTGTTTTTCTTTGCCTCCAGTTAAATGTTGTGGTGTGACGAAACTTTAAGTATGTGTTTTAATAAAATAGTCGTTCGTAATCAAATTAATGAGTTGTGGAGTAATTTTAAGATATACAATACTAGTTAATATTGACAAACATGTAAATGAAAAAAAGTTAAAATGAGGTAATGAGAGTAAGGTTAGAGATTGAAATTTCGTTCAAAGAAATTTGCTAGATTTTAGGTTTAAGGATCACTGCTCAAGCGGTGGGGGTTCGCTCAAGCGGGCTATCGGGATGTGTTTAGAATGTTCTCGAGCCTTGAAGATAATTTAGAGGAAAATATATAATTCTCATTATGTTCAGCCACGTGAGACACCAAACATCATTCCTTTCCTCTTCTCTCTCTCTCTCTCCATGAGAGAACACCACCATACCCTCAAAACCTTAGCTTTCTCTATTCAAACTAAAGATTGAGGCATGATTGGGAGAGATCAAGAGTGAAGATCAAACTTTGGAGTAAGGAAATTGAAGATAAAGCATTGAGGAGGCAAGAACACCCAACATCCAAATCCTAGGTAGGAAGATTTGAAGGAATCACAAGTTTTTGAGCAAATCCAATGTAAGATCTAGATTTTCTCATATGTTTGTTATGATTTGAGTTGATACTTTGTTTATATGAGTAGAAATCTTGTTACTTTCATGTAAAATTTGAAAACTTTATAGGTGTGTGTGAGTTGAGTTGGATTTTATAAAAATGGGGGTTTTTAAGAAGTGATTAACCATGATATTTGAAGATTTATGGTATAAAAGGGGTTTATGAGACCTAGAACTCAATGTTTTGTGTTAGAAATAGCGATTTAAAGCCAAATTGTGAGTGTTTATGAGTTTTGGGGGTTTAAAACTTAAAACAGGGAAAGTTTTAGGATTTTATTGGGCGATAGCGTGATTGAGCAGAGCCGTGTCTGCTCAAGCGGTCCCATAGCAGAGAGTTTGGGTGCTCAAGCTCACCCCCGTTTGCTCGAGCGGTGCTCGAGCGGACTGCTGCACTGGGTCAATTTTAACTGATCATATCTCCCTCATTTGGACTCCGAATTAAGTCATTTTTATACTCAAACTGAAGTACCGAAAGTCTTCTTTCCAATAAGACTACCCTCATAAGAAATTTCTTTTTGTAGAAAAAGTGATGATTAAAATAGTGAGAGTATGTCAAATTCTCTTAACCATTTTTCACCCATTTTTGGCTGAATGTTTTGTAAAAGGTTGTTTTCATCATCATTGAACCTTTTTAACAAATTTCTAGTCCCTTGGGCTAGTGGTACACTTACATAACTATAGTTGGGTTGGAATACATGTTTGGACCAATTAGTTGGATTTTGTTCTTTACCATGAATGTGAGTTTCATAAATATATGTACGTGATGGGTGTGTTCTTTTGTAAAACAGCATTATTTAATTGCATTATTCTTGTGTTGTTGGTACTTGCAAATTTAGTAAAAGAGATGATTTATGAGAAATTGTGTATTGAAGTATATGATGCAATTGATTTGAAAGAAAAGAGGAATACTAAAATAAAATGTAGTTTGAAAATGAAATGGAAAGTTTGAATTTGGAATTGAAATGACAACTTGTGACAAAGATTGGGAGAGGAACCAGTTGTGGAATGGACTTCTAGATTGTGAAAATGAAAGTAATTAATGAATAATGAACCGTATGAATTGATGTGAATTAAGTTGGGCTTGCATAACTCTGCGGTGAAAGACCGAAAACTTGCGCAAAATGAGAACCACATGCCCATGGGTTAACCCCCAAAATATGGTGTTGCATCATGGTGAGTTATAGAGCTATCTATTACCCAATGGCTTCGTGCAGCCTATTGAAAAAATAGGAAGGGGTTTCTATAAGTTGCGCATGACGCCGGTTCATTAGATATGATACGATTTTGTGAAAAATCGGGTAATAAGATAAAAATGTGGATAATGTGGAAGGAATGGATGATTTAAAAAGGGGTTCAATGACTTCAATTAATGTAATAAAGAATTAATACGATTAAAGAACTAGTGAATACAGGGAATAAAGTTGTATGCGTTGGTGTGTGTGTGTGTGTGCGTGTGTGTGAAAGAAAAACAACTTGGTGAACTTGCATTTTTTTGGTTATACCCATCACATATCACAAATCATGCATTATATTTAAATTAATCTTTATCCTACGAGTTTCGGCTCATGTATGTATGCTAAACCATTTTAGGTTCCGAGGAGCTGGGATGATACCTAGGCTATGGACGCTTTTTGGGAAGGGCTAGTGGATGGATCTAGAGTTTCTTTTATTTTATGTCATGTTGTACCTAAAGTTAAGGAAATGAATGTAATTAAAATAATAGTTTAATGTTGTATGTATGTTGCTACAAACTATCGAGTGATTTTGTAAATGAAGTTTTGAAACTTAGTTCTATAGTTTGAATCTTTTGAAGGCATATACTAAATATTTCTCTTATGTTTGAAAAATTATCAATGGATATAGTACATGTAAGGTATGACTTGGGGGTTTAGTTCACTGACCTGGGTTTGGGTCGTGACACGAGTTTTAACTAAAATAGGAATTTTGGAAATTTAAAGATTTTAACAAGGAACTCATTCTTCAACTAAAATAGAATAAAAGAATTTCTATCTTTGTAAAATTTAGTTAAACCATGTTCAAAAGATTATTGTTTAGATTTCTTAATAAAGTTACAAACTACTAGTATTATAGTAAACTAATATTTTTCGTCGTTTTCTCTTAAAATAAGAGTTAGGGTTTGATGCTAGAAATTAAATATTTTGAAAATGATAACTTAACAAAATAAGGTATTTTAGAATGAAAGGACTTAAAAGAATTCTTTGTATCTATGTTTTTAAAAGTTAACAACTTAAATCTTGATTAAGTTAGACCAAGTATTAAAGTTTTGTTGGCAAAAAATTTAAGTATTTTTGTGCAAGAAAATAAAATAAGATTTTCTTATTCATATTGTACTAAAACTAGTATTTAAATAGATTTAAAGTTTAAAATTAAATATTTTGGAAATAATAATAAAGCAAGGGTTTAGAAATTTAAACTATGTGATCTTTTTAAAGATTATAAGATTTTGGAGTTTCATTATGTATTTTAATTAGTTTCGATAAAAGTTGTGATAAAGTTAAAGCTTAGAAGATAAATAGTTTAGTTTTTCCATACTAAATTAGTATTTTTGTATGTTTCATTCTAGATTAGAAATTCTTGGAGAAGGACTAACTGACCGAGGTTTTATTTAATTGGTGAGTTCTTGGATATTTTGATTTCTTAATTTTGTTTTTAATCTGTTTATGAGATCTCAAAATGAAAGCTAAGCCATGAATGTTTACTATATTTTTATCGGGTTAGTAAGCCTCTGTATACATGGATTTTGCACATACAATAAATGTATAGATAAAAGTTCAAAAGGTCCCGACGCGGGGGACAGTAAAGATACCGGAAGGTCCCTACTTGGGGGAACAGAAAAAGAATACCGGAAGGTCTTTACTCTGGGGGGGACAAGAAATAAATGTATTGATAAAAGTTTGAAAGGTCTCAACGTGGGGGACAGTGAAGATACCGGAAGGTCCCTACTCGGGGGGACAGGAAAATAATACCAGAAGGTCCTTACTCTGGGGGACAGAAAAAGAATATCAAAGGTCCTTATTCTAGTGGGACAGTAAAATAACACCAAAGGTCTCTGCTCTAGGAAGACAAGAAAATAACATCAAAGGTCCCTATTCGGGGGAATAGGACAACAATACCGGAAGGTTTTGACTCGGGGGCAGAAAAATACCGAGGGTTGGATGGAATAAGGATGGGAATTCGTATGATGTTTGGTATAAAGTAAAAAGGTTTTAATTATATAAAATTAAACTTGGATAATTCATGATAAACTAAAAATCTTGATATCTTTGAATTTACATTAGCGTGGCTAATAGATGTTGATATTTTCCAAGTGACGTATGATGGAACAAAGGAAGTGGTACTCGAGAAATAAAGAATTACTTTGTTTATGTTTTCTACTCAAATTCATATGATTTGCATATCTATATTTAACAACTAGATGTTTATTTTAAATAATGTTGGATGTTAAGTGCACTATTAGTACGTTTTGGGATTTTCTTTTGAAATGAGATTATGGGCAAGTTGAATGTGAGACCTCGACCAATTTTATTTTTCGGTGTTTTTCGACGCGTAGTTTACCATTTTTATAATTGCATGTTTATATGCATTTAATGCATGATCGGAATTAAATATGCATGCTGGGTTGGATACCGAGGCCGTTGGGCGTTGTGGTGCGAATTTAAAAAAAATATATTTTCGTAGCCTACAAATATCTAGCTTTAGATATTTTCAAAAGATATTTTTCATCTCTCTAGCTTTTGAAACCCTAAAAAGCTCTGCCTTCTCTCTAATTTCACGGGGGCCCGGGGCTTGGTTTTCGACAATCCGATAGCTGATCCTTGCTATCGACACTGGGGGCTATGCGTTCATCCGGATAGAATTTTATTTCGACAAAGTTTGTTTTTCACGTGGTTTAAGGCATTGAGTTTTTGACTCATCGAGGTAGGATCCTAAGCTCTCATGTTTTATAAGGGTGCTACATGTAATTGTATGTGTTTTTACCGTTTAAAAATGCATAAAAAATCGATTTATGTTTCGAAAAGACAGGTTTTGGTTCAAAGTCGATTTTCGTTGTTTTTAGTTGGAAGAAATCGATTTTTGAGTTGTTTTCTTCAGTGTTTCTTAGTAGTTTTGGGCTTGGGTATGTCTGAGGGTGACAAAAAGGAGTATGGATGCTTCGATTTTGGGATTAAAAAGGCTGTTCCAATAGCGAGAGTTGATTTCTGCCGTGGTCCAGTCGACTGAACTAGGTGGTTCAATCGACTGGGTCGATAGTAGGGTGTTTCAGTCGACTAGAGATGATGATCCAATCGGCTGACCTGGGTTTGGGCTTTTTATTTCTTTTCTAGTAGCTTTTCAGTCAACTGAATTATGCAGTTCAGTCGACTGAAGTGCTGTTGAGGGCTGTTTTGTTGCTTTGGGTGGTTGTGTTGTGGCCGCAAGGGTTTGTTTATGTTTTGTTGTTGTCCTCGGGGATGATGTGGGTTTGTTGGACACGGTGTATATACGTTGTTAGGTGTGTGACGTGTTTGGGTTTTGATTCTTTTTCTAAAAGATGGGTTTTTGGAAAAGGATAATGTGTTGTGATAACATTTGTGAAAATTAGGGTTTGAGGGTTTGGAGCTAGCCTTGAGGTGGGGATTCATCCTGGTGTTTGTTGGTCATTTGGGTTATCGAATGACGAGTTTGTGACGTGTTATGGGGCATGCGATGTCATTACATGTTGTACGTTGTTTTGTGCATATTAACTCTGGTTTTATTTATGCATGTATTGCATAAGCATCATGGGTCACGTGTGTAACATGTGACGTGATTTTGTAAGACGTGGTGTGGGTACATGGTTGTGTGCATATAAACTCTGGTTTTACTTATGCATGCGTTGCGTGGGTGGTGGCGTGGGTACATGGTTGTGTGCATATAAACTCTGGTTTTACTTATGCATGCGTTGCGTGGGTGATATTTGTTAACTCTAGTTAACAATAAATAATGAGGGGCGTATATTGGTCATACGGTGAGAACCCGTGAAGATGTTTTGAGCATTGAAACTATGGTTTTAAAAATGTATAATCAGGGACGTATATTTGTTTTACGATGGGAACCCATGAAGATGCATAATGAGGGGCGTATATTGGTCATACGATGAAAACTCGTGAAGACGTGTGTGTTACGTGTGTTGCGTACATTGACTCTGGTTAATGATGAATGAAAAGTGGTCCAATATATGTTAACTTTGGTTAACAATGCATTAGTTGGGGCGTACATTGGTCATTCGGTGAAAATCTGAGAAGATGCATGTGTTGTGTCGTATGGATGGCATGTGTTGCGTGGTGAGAGTTATATGCATTAAGTGGTGTGGGTTGCATGTGTTGCATTACGTGGGTTGCACGTTTTGTGTATGAATCATCATGGGTATTATAGAACTATTTCTGAGGATCGTGAGATGTTCCTGTGTTGCATGTGGGGCTCGTGGGAGTCAATGGTTATATCTGTGTTGCATGTGGGGTTTGTGAGAGTGGGGCTCATGAGAGTTAAAGTTTGCATGTGAAGCATTGTAGTAGATATGTATATATATCAAACTGTTTTCCTTCGAGGCTCGTGTGAGTCGAAAATCTTATATCTTTTCTCATTACTTTTTATCTTGTAAAACTTATTTTTGAGGCTCAGGCGAGTCGTAGCATACATATTACTCTGCTAGCATGTTTAGCTTTTATTTTATGTTTGTCTAGTTTCTGCTGAGTTTTGGCTAATGGTGTGGGATTTGAAAAATTTTTCTGGTACTGATTACACAGGTTGATCCGGAGGAGCCAGAGGGGCGTAAGATCTGTAGTTTTCCTTTTTGTTTCTTTTTAGATCACGTGTTGTCATTATATGTTATCTGTGTTGGAACCTTATGTTGTGATCCTAAGGGTGTTACATTTAAAGTATGCATGATTTCTTATCTTATGAGTGAAACATCGTGGTTGGGCATTATTTTTTAGCTTGTATGGTTGTTTATGGGCATTTCATGTGACCCGGAGTTTGGGATGTGACAATATGGTATCAGAGCTCTGGGTTTGAAGACCTAAGAGTCGTGGGAAGAGGGTGCATCACCAAGTGAGGTTGATTTTGTGTGCTTGATTGTATGTGTTTAGACATTTTGATAACATGAATGTGTTAGCGTGTTGGACATATGGATGTTGTATATATGTGAGCATGGGAGTTGAACCTTAAGATTGATCAGTCTTGTCTTCGGGCATTTGGATTAACAAGCTTGGAAGTTGAGTTAGAAACGTGAATGGCCGACATGTTTTCTGACAAGGAATCTAAGTAGGTTATCCAAATTGACATGTCACTCTTGTCGGTTCTCCTCGGTATGTGGGGTTTGTTTAGCATGAACCTATGTGCCTACATATTAGCATGCTTATATGGTTAGTGTTTATGTTCATGTCATGTGCTGCGTCTTATGTTCTGTCTTTCCTTTCATGTAGATGTGATGCCTGCGCGGAGAGGACGAGGACGAGGACGAGGCTGTGGTTTTGGCCAAGGGGATGTGTCTATCTCTGATGCTGGGGATGCAAATGCTCCCCAAGGACTTGTTGACGCAGTAGAGTTGCTCCGTGCATTGGTAGCCTCCATTGCTCAGTTGGATGAGACCACTAGGGGAGAGAGAGAGAACCCGAGTTGAGGACAATGATTGCGATGCGAGAGTTCAGGCGTCTTAACCTTCCTACCTTTGCTGGGGATCCTGACCCTATGGTGGCTATATAGTGGTTAGAGCTCGTGACCTAGATCCTTGATACATTATAAATAGTTGAGGAAGATTTGCGGGTTTCTTTGTTAATTTTCCAGTTGAGAGGGGATGCTCATGAGTGGTGAAAATATGCCCGAAATACCATGGAGGGCACGTGGGCAGCTTTCACAGGGGTTTTTCTAGAGAAGTACTTTTTGGCTTCTTCAAGGGATTTGTACAGAGAGGAGTTCTATGCTCTTACCCAGGGGCGATGAGTATTGTGTAGTACCAGGCCAGATTTACTAGTTTGTCCCAATTTACACCAGAGTTGGTGGGTACAGACGAGTTGCGGTCGAGGAGGTTTGAGCAAGATTTGAGGTCAGCGATTAGGGAGTGAGTGGTAGGGATGACGCTACGTATTTTTACAGAGCTGGTGGAGTCAACAGCGATGATCGAGAACACCTTGAGCGAGACTCGGGGTTGCAGGGTGGTTAGGGCACCGCAGGGTGGGACATAGGCAAAGTTAGGTGGGCGTTCTAACAAGAGGCAGAAGTCCTCTGGCCCTAGTGTTCATCCATCTGGATTACCACAATAGTTTTTTGCATCAGCACCGTCGGTGGCTTCTTTTGAGAGGCTAGAGTAGAGGGAGGATAGATGTTATTGGTGTGGACAACCGGAGCATCATGTGCCAGATTGCCCGCAGTTGAGGCAGTTCTGGGATCCACAGTTGAGGTAGTTTCAGGGTGCAGTACCAGTTCAGTCGCAGGGGAGGGGGCTGCTAGTTTGTTTTGGGTATGGCCAGTTGGGGCATATTCACAGGAACTATCCTCAGAGATGCAGTATACCACGTATGGCAGGTGCACCAATTGTTTTGCCCACGTAGGGCTAACAGGTTTACCGCCAGCAGCAGCAAGTAGGGCAGACGTCTAGGGTTACAGACGGGGGTACCTCAGTTCAGTTAGTACGGCAACCGACAGTTCCAAGCTATGGTGGGCAGACCAGATTGACGCAGGTCCAAGCGTATGCCCTCACAGCTCTCAGTTATTCCAAAGCACTGGTTGTACCTAATGATGCAGCTATTTCTCTAGTGAGGAGAGGTACTTTCTGAGTAAACAGACCTTCAGCCAGTGTTCTTATCGACACGGGAGCATCGTGTTTCTTCATTTCATCTATTGTGAGGTTGGTGATGGACTCCGTGGGTTGTGTGCTGGGTGTGGAGACACCGATTGGTGAGGATGAGTTTGGGACGAGTTGTAGATCCCGTGTCTTTGAGGTAGTTAGCCGTTGTCTAGAATGTATGACCTTGTTTGACCGTGTCTTAAGAGTGGTTTGACTTACCACCACTAGTGCCTATCGACGGGGTTGTTTTCTTTTGATCTTGTGTTGAATTTTGAGGATGAAATTCCTTTAAAGGGGGTAAAGTTGTGATACCCTGACCCATTTTCTTTTTCAGTGTTTTTCGATGCGTAGTTTACTATTTTTATAATTATATATTTATATGCATTTTAAGCATGATTGGGCTTACATAAGCATGTTGGGTCGGATACCGGGGCCGCTGGATGTTGTGGTGCGAATTTTAAAAAATAAGATATTTTTGTGGTCTATAAATATCTAGGTTTAGATATTTTTAAAAGATATTTTTTATCTCTCTAGCTATTTAAACCCTAGAAAGCTCTGTCTTCTCTCTAACTTCTCGGGCGCCCGGGGCTTAATTTTTGACGATCTGATAGTTGATCCTTACTATCGGCACCGGGGGCTGCGCATTCATCCGAACGAAATTTTGCTCCGACGAAGTTTATTTTTTCACGTGGTTCGAGTCGTCAAGTTTTTGACTCATCAAGGTAGGATCCTAGACTCTCATGTCTTAAAAGGATGCTACGTGTAATTGTATGTGTTTTTACCATTTAAAAATACATGAAAATTCAATTTATGTTTCGAAATGTCTGGTTTTGGTTCAAAGTCATTTTCTATTGTTTTCAGTTGGAAGAAATTTGTTTTTGAGGTGTTTCCATTAGTGTTTCTTAGTATTTTTGGGCTTCGGTATGTCCAAAGGTGTCAAAAAGGAGTTTGGATGCTTCGATTCATGGTTTGAAAGGGCTGTTCCAATAGCGGGAGTCGATTTTTGCCGAGGTCCAGTCGACTGAACTGGGTGGTTTAGTCGACTAGGTTGACAGTAGGGTGTTTTAGTCGACTGGAGGTGCAGATCCAGTTGACTGACCTGGGTTTGGGCTTTCTGTTTCTTTTCCAGTCGCTTTTCAGTCAGCTAAATTATGGGGTTCAGTCGACTGAAGTGCTGTTGTGGGCAGTTTTGTTGCTTTGGGTGGTTGTGTTGTGGCCGCAAGGGTTTGTTTATGTGTCGTTGTCATCCTCAGGAGTGACGTGGGTTTGTTAGAAGTAGTGTTTATACGTTGTTGGGTGTGTGACGTGTTTGGGTTTTGATTCTTTTTTCTAAAAGGTGGGTTTTGGGAAAAGGTTTGTGTGTTGTGATGACGTTTGTGAAAATCGGGGTTTGAGGGTTTGGAGCTAGCCTTCGAGGTGTGGTTTCATCTTGGTGTTTGTTGGTCGTTTGGGTTAGCGGATGACGAGTTTGTGACGTGTTATGGGGCATGTGATGTCGTTATGTGTTGTACCTGGTTTTGTGCATATTAACTCTGGTTTTATTTATGCATGTGTTGCATAAGTTGTATGAGTAGCATGGGTCGCGTGTATGGCATGTGACGTGATTTTGTAAGATGTGGCGTGGGTACATGGTTGTATGCATATAAACTCTAGTTTTACTAATGCATGTGTTGCGTGGGTGGTATATGTTAACTCTGGTTAAGAATGTATTATGAGGGGCTTATATTGGTCCTACGGTGAGAACTTGTGAAGAAGTTTCGGGCATTAAAACTCTAGTTTTAAAGATGTACAATGAGGGGCGTATATTGGTCATACCGTGGAAACCTGTGAAGATGCATAATGAGGGGCGTACATTGGTCCTACGGTGAAAACCCGTGAAGACGTGTGTGTTGCGTGTGTTGTGTACGTTGGCTCTGGTTAACAATGAATGAAAATTGGTCCGATATATGTTAACTCTGGTTAACAATGTATTAGTTGGACCATACATTGGTCCTTCAGTTAAAACCTGAGAAGATGCATGTGTTGTGTCGTATGGATGGCATGTGCTGCGTGGTGAGAGTTACATGAGTTAAGTGGTGTGGGTTGCATGTGTTGCGTTGCGTGGATTGCACGTGTTGTGTATGAATCATCATGGGTATTATAGAACTATTTCTGGGGCTTGTGAGATGTACCTATGTTGCATGCGGGGCTCGTAGGAGTTGATGGCTATATCTATGTTACAAGTGGGGTTCGTGAGAGTGGGGCTCATGAGAGTCAAAGTTTACATGTGAAGCATTGTAGTAAATTTGTATATATATCAAACAGTTTTCCTTTGAGGCTCGTGTGAGTCGAAAATCTTATCTCTTTTCGCATTACTTTTCATCCTATAAAACTTGTTTTTGAGCCTCAGGCAATTCGTCGCATACATATTACTCTTCTAGCATGTTTAGCTTTTATTTTATGTTTGTCTAGTTTCTGCTGAGCTTTGGCTCATGGTGTGGGATTTAAAATATTTTTCAGGTACTGGTTATGCAGGTTGATCCAGAGGAGCCGGAGGGGTAGAAGATCTATAGTATTCCTTTTTGTTTCTTTTTGGATTATGTTTTGTTATTATATGTTATCGGTGTTGGAATTGTATGTTGTAAGCTTGAGGGCGTTATATTTAAAGTATGCATGATTTCTTATCTTGTGAGTAAAACATCAGGTTCGGGCATTGTTTTTAAGTTTGTATGGTTTTTTATGGGCATTTTACGTGACCCAAAGTTTGGGGCATGACAACATAGTATCAGAGCTCTTGGTTCGAATACCTAAGAGCCATGGAAAGAGGGTGCATCACTGTGTGAGGTTGATTGGGTGTGCTTGATTGTAAGTGTTTAGACGTTTTGATAACATGAATGTTTTAGCGTGTTGGACATGTGGATATTGTGTATATGCGAGCATGGGGGTTGAACCTTAGGATTGATCTGTCTTGCCTTCAAGCGTTTGAATTAACAAGCTTAGAAGCCGAGTTAGAAATGCAATTGGCCAACATATTTTTTGACAAAGAATCTAAGTAGGTTATCCAAATTGGTGCGTCGCACTTGTCGGTTCTCCTCGGTATGTGGGGTTTATTTAGCATGAACTTATGTGGCTACGTGTTTGCATGCTTATGTGTATACTGATTATGTTCATGCGATGTGCTGCGTCTTATATTTTGTCTTTCCATTCATAGATGTGATGCCTGTGTCTTTTGCGCTGCGTCTTGACCCTCCTACCTTTGCTGGAGATCCTGACCCTATGGTGGCTACAGAGTGGTTGGAGCTGGTGACCCAGATCCTTGATACATTGCAGATAGTTGATGAAGATCTATGGGTTTCTTTTGTTGTTTTTCAGTTGAGAGGGGATGCTCACGAGGGGTGAAAATACGCTTAGAATACCGTGGAGGGCACGTGGGCATCTTTCAGTGGGGTTTTTCTAGAGAAGTCCTTTTTAGCTTCTTCGAGGGATTTTTACAGATAAAAGTTTTACGCTCTCATCCAGGGGGCGATGAGTATTGTATAGTACGAGGCCAGATTTACCAGTTTGTCCTGGTTTGCACCAGAGTTGGTGGGCACAGATAAGCTGTGGTCGAGGAGGTTTGAGTGGGGTTTTAGGCCGGCAATCAGGGAGCCCGTGGCAGGGATGAGGCTGTGTGTTTTTATGGAGCTAGTGGAGTCAGCAGCGATGATCGAGAATAGCTTAAGCAAGACTCAAGGTTCTAGGGAGGCCAGGGCACCGCAAGGTGGGACAAAGGCACAGTTAGGTGGGCGTTCCAGCAAGAGGCAGAAGTCCTCTGGCCTTAGTTTTCATCCATCTAGATGACCACAGCAATTTGCTACACCAGCACCATCAGTGGCTTCGTTTGGGAGGCTAGAGCAGAGAGAAGTTAGATGTTATCGGTGTGGACAGCCGGGGCATCAGGTGCCAGATTGCCCACAGTCGAGGCAGTTTCGCGATCCACAGTTGAGGCAGTTCCAAGGTCCAGTACCAGTTCAGTCGCAGGGGATGGGGCTGCCAGTTTGTTTTGGGTGTGGCCAGTCAAGGCATATTCCCAGGAACTATCCTCAAGGAGGCAATGTACCGTATATGGAAGGTACACTAATTGTTTCACGCACACAGGGCCAACAAGTTTACCGCTAGCAGCAGCTAGGAGGGCAAACGTCTAGGGTTACAGACGGGGGTACCTCAGTTTAGTCGGTACGACAGCCGACAGTTCTAGGCTATGGTGGGCAGACCAAACTGACGCAGGGCTGAGCGTATGCCCTCACAACTCCTAATTCTTGCAAGGCACTGGTTGTGCCTAATGATGCATCTATTTCTCCAGTGAGCAAAGGTACTTTTTGAGTATGCAGACCTTAAGCCAGTGTTCTTACCAGCACGAGTGCATCGTGTTTCTTCATTTCATCTGTTGTGGGGTTGGTGATGGACTCCGTGGGTTGTGTGCTGGGTGTGGAGACACCGATTGGTGAGGATGTGAATTTGGGACGAGTTATAGATCCCGTGTCTTTGAGGTAGTTAGCCATTGTTTGGAATACATGACCTTGTATAACCGTGTCCTAGGAGTGGTTTGGCTGACCACCTCTTGTGATTGTGTCGATTGCGATCAATGGGGTTGTTTTCTTTTAACCTTGTGTTGAATTTTAGGGACAAAATTCCTTTAAGGGGGGTAAAGTTGTGAGAGCCTGACCCGTTTTCTTTTTTGGTGTTTTTTGACACGTAGTTTGCCATTTTTATAATTGCATGTTTATATGCATTTTATGCATGATCGGGCTTAGATATGCATGTTGGGTTAGATATCGGGGCCGTTGGGCGTTGTGGTGCGAATTTAAAAAAAAAGGATATTTTCTTGACTATAAATATTTAGCATTAGATATTTTTAAAAGATATTTTTCATACCTCTAGCTTTTGAAACCTTAGAAAGTTCTATTTTCTCTCAAACTTCTCGGGGGCCTGCGGCTTGATTTTCAACGATCCGACAGCTGATCCTTGGTATCGACACCAGGGGCAATGCGTTCATCCAAACGAAGTTTTGTTCTAACAATTTTTTTTACGTGGTTCGAGACGTTGAGTTTTTGACTCATCGAGGTAGGATCCTAAACTCTCATGTCTTACAAGGGTGTTACGTTTAATTGTATGTGTTTTTACCGTATAAAAATGCATGAAAAATCAATTTATGTTTCAAAAAGTTGGGTTTTGGTTTAAAGTCATTTTCAGTTGTTTTCAGTTGGAAGAAATGGGTTTTTGAGGTGTTTCCTTCGGTGTTTCTTAGTAGTTTTGGGCTTGGGTATGTCCGAGGGTGTCGAAAAGGAGTTTGGATACTTCAATTCTTAGTTTGAAAGGGTTGTTCCAGTAGTGAGAGTCAGTTTTCGCCGTGGTCCAGTCGACTGAACTTGGTGGTTATGTCGACTAGGTCGACAGTAGGGTGTTTCAGTCAACTGGAGGTGATGATCTAGTCGACTGACCTAGGTTTAGTCTTTTTGTTTCTTTTCCAGTAGCTTTTCATCCGACTAAATTATGGGGTTCAGTCAACTGCAGCGCTATTTGGGGCTATTTTATTGCTTTGCGTGGTCGTGTTGTTGACGCAAGGGTTTGTTTATGTTTTGTTGTCGTCCTTAGGAATGACGTGGGTTTATGAGACGTGGTGTTTATACATTGTTGGGTGTGTGACGTGTTTAGGTTTTGATTTTTTTTTCTAAAAGGTGGGTTTTGGGAAAAGGATAGTGTGTTGTGATAACGTTTGTGAAAACCTGGGTTTGAGGGTTTGGAGCTAGCCTTGGAGGTGGGGTTTCATCTTGGTGCTTGTTGGTCATTTGGGTTAGCAGATGACGAGTTTTTGATGTGTTATGGGACATGTGATGTCGTTATGTGTTGTACACGATTTTGTGCATATTAACTCTAGTTTTATTGTTGCATGAGTTGCATGAGTAGCATGGGTCGCGTGTGTAGCATGTGACGTGATTTTGTAAGACGTGGCGTGGGTATATGGTTGTGTGCACATAAACTCTTATTTTATTTATGCATGCGTTGTGTGGGTGGTATTTGTTAACTCTGGTTAACAATGTATAATGAG